>CAOLHI010002533.1:0-249445 GCA_948474755.1 Ctenosaura bakeri | reverse complement strand
AAATTGGTTTCCTTGCTGTTTTCTGAATAAGACTTCACCTTCGTCTGTGATGACACCTGAATTATTGAAAGATTGCATCTTGACTGCAAGACTCACAGACTGTCTGAAAGAGACTAAATCTACTCCATACAGTATAAATAATGCATATCCAATTATTCTTTCCACTGTTATAGCAACACCACTGGTTATTTACAGAATATTTTGAGAGGGAGAAATGCCTAACTTTATTAAAACTTTTCTGCCATTCAATAGAAATGGTCACAGATTCTTTCAGTAAGCCACTGAGTATGGTAAAGCTATTGGAAAGAGGACAGGTTTAAAAAGCATCTGGCCTACCTATTTGTATATATATATATAAAAGAATAAATTTCAGTAGCCAAATTTAGTTTGAAAAGTTATTGATCACTCACCAGTGACCATGTGAATTGGTTCTTATGGTTAGTAGGGAATACAGCATAATTATTCCCAGCATGAATTAAAACCAGTGCCAGTGGGAAATGCTTATATTGGAATAATTACACTTGTTTTGTTTTTGTTTTCAAAAAAGATTCAAACTCATTATCATGGGAATATGATAAGAATACAATAATTACACCATAAATAAAGCCATCTGTTTTTTCCCCCTCAGAACATATGCACAATTGTTTGTTTATAAAGCCATTCTATCTATGAAAAGAAATTTTAAGTTTGAATTTTAAGGCACAATATTTTGTTAGGGGTAGTATGAGAAAAGAAATAGAGGAAAGCTCACAATACAAAGTCCCCTTACTCACCTCTCCTTTGCCTTCATTTCATCTTGGGTCATTTAATCTGCTCTCTCTTGAACCAGACCCTGATCCATGTTTGCATCTTGGCTAGTCCATTAACCTAAGAACATCCACCACCTACCTTCCAGAAGCACAAGGTGGGATCAGATAGTGGAGTGCTCACTTCCATAGAGGAAAAACACCACCAAGCCTCTCTTTGACTACAAGCAAAGTTCGGAGTATCATTTTCTGCTGAGAAAACCTATCTTTTAATTGTTTATGAGAGAGAGAAAGAGAGAGAGAGATAAACAATCATTCCAACCATTGCAAGTACAACAGTTATTACAGAGGAGGAACACAAAGGTGAAAAGAGATATGCAGCAGCATTCTATGGCTTTCTGAAGATATACTGCCCCCTCTGCTATATGTGGTTGTACAGATCACAGCTTTCTGTGACATGGCAGTCTTGGAATTATTATTTATTTAAAATAGTTTTAATGTACTGGATTTCACAGGGTGTTTTTTCAGTGGAACAGGGAGTGACATCTCCTGTGCTACTGCATGTTCTCTAGTGCAGATCCAATGCTGAGTGGGCTGAAGAAACCATCAAGAACAAAATTTCAGATGGGTTCAAGGGGTACAGGAGCAAAGAGAGAGATAAGAAAGTTCTATCATGGCAGCCAGTGTTTCTAAGTGCAAAACTGGATATAGGTCCTGTCTAATATGATCCAATCCAGTCCAATCCATTTCAGTTTACAAAATCACTTTGCTCCTTTAAGAGCTTTCCATTTCCCCTAAAACTCAAAAATATTGGGAAATTACAGATGTAAAAGCCCTCAACCTTAAGAAAATCTAACTCTAGCTGAACCTCTGAAGAAACAAACCAACAAACTAGACAATACTCAACAACACTGTTGGAGACAGCTTGCCAATCTTTTGTTGTTTGTAGTATTTGTTGTGAAGTCAACTTCAGGTTATAGTGACTCTGTGAATGAGAGATCTCCAAGAGTCCTAGTCATCAACTGCCTATAAATACATAAAAAATGCTTAAGTAACTACCACAAAGCCAGCATGGATGATCCTAAAACCATGCTCTTCTACAATGAGACGTTTTAGCAATGCTGCCCCATTTTTTGAGGAAACCCCATAGACTTTGTTCTTGACCAAATTTCTGGTTATAATGACAGTATGATTCACAGAGTTGCACACCTGTCTCTAAAACAAAATGTAATGATTTACAAATAACAGAGATAAGTAGAATTAATTCTTTTAAATGTTATTTGCCAAATAAACCAAAAGCAATCAAAATGATGATGATGATGATAATGATGATGATGATGATGATGATATAGACAATAGCAATAATAGCAAAATCCCCTTAATTAAAATCCAGACAGAATAGATAAAACTACAAAAGACAGCTTGAAAGCAGACTTTTATTAGGGTAATAACATATCCTTTGCAGAGAAGTTCCATAAACTGTGGACCACCACTGAAAAAGCTCTAATCCTAGTGCCAGTATAACTGACTTTAATGTTTAGTTAAGGTTTCCTAAGTTGATGCAGAACCAGTGTGGTGCAGTAATCTGAATGCTGGACTAGGACTCTGGAGATCTATGATCACTTGTGCAAATCTCATTCTCTTGGGCCGTTTCCGCACTAGACTGTTATAGCGTGATTATTCCACTTGCAACATCCTATGGAATCCTGGGGTTTGCAGTTTCAGGAGGGGCCGGCCGGTCCCTCCCAAAACTGCAAACCCCAGGATTTCTTAGGAAGTTGCAAGTGGAATAATAGCGCTATAACGTATAGTTTGGAAATGGCTTTAGTCTTAGACCATTTCCGCAACTCACCTTTTCTTGGTGCTGGGATGCGGTGCTCGCGCGAGCAGCCTCTTCTGAGAGGCCCTCTTGTTCGGCTTTCTTCAGCTCTGCACGAGCTGCCTGGTCGTGTGAGAGCCCTGCCTCTTCCTGTGCTAACACAGGAAGTGCGACTGGCCCAGCTCCTGAGGCTCTGCATGCAAAGTAAGTGCGTGCGGGGCCCCGGAGCAATGTGCAACTGAGCACCATTTTCAGCTTAAAGCCAAAAATGAAAAAGTGCATGAGCAGTCCCTGCCAGGCCCTGGAGTGTCACACAAATGTAAGTGCATAGTGTGGGCTGGCTCCTCACATTTGTGCGATGCTCGAGGGGCCCTTTCACATGGAAAATGCCATGCGAAAAGGGCCTTAGACGAAGGCAAAGGCAAAACCTCTTCTGAACAAATCTTGCTGAGACTAGCCAGTAAGACGTTTGCCCTATGATTGCCATAAGTTGGAAATGAGTTGAAGGCACACAATAGTAGCAGCAGCAAGAGCAACAACAACAACAACAAGGCTGATCTAAACTCCCTTGGAAGGCCTGTCTGCCATGTTCTCTTTATTTAGTCATCAAGTTAATTTGAAATTGGCAAGTAGGATTTGTTAATTTTCCCAGGCCTTTCCATTTTAATTATTAGTTTATTTTGTTCTTGCTACTGGTTTAGCCTTTGTTGTAACTTCAGTGGCCTTCATTTCGGTGTTTTAGACATAACTACAGAGTCATTTTTTCCCCTGAATTAGTAGTTTTAGCTTTGACTGCTCTTTTTAAAACTGTTAAATTAGTTTTCTCTTTTACATATGTTTTGCTCTTTTAAAGTGCTCTAAAAATAATAACCACATAAAGCTACCGTCATATCAAAGCATATCAAAGAGGGCTTTAGGCAATATTAACATTCTTTTTATTTATTTTTTTAGATCCACAATCCAAATTGAATGGTGGATTTATTTGGGAGAAAAAAGGGGAAAACCTTAGATCTATAGAAATTAGAACTCTAAAAGTCAGTGGGATTTGCCATCCATGGCTAAATGAATACTCCTTCTATGGTGTTTATTCATTCCTTTAGAATAATATAGGCGATCTATCCCTACACTAAATCTTTCAGTGCCTCCCCCCCTCACTTTTCAATTTTTATAAACCAAGATATTTACAGACAAGAAAAAGAGAAAGGAAAGATATGACATTGCACTAGGTATTTTCCTAATTATTTTTAAAGAATGTAAAACCATTTTATAAGGAGTTCTGATTCCTTGTAATTCCTCTACTTTCAGCACTCTCACACCACTCTTACAAATAGGCCAACAACCATTGTTGCATGCAAAAATAGAGTTAACAGGCTGGTAGGTTTTGGATAGTTTTTACAGTATCTTCATCACTCAGATACACTCATTCTCTCATACTTGTGGGAAGATGGGATGGAGGTGCTCGTGAACAATTTTACACATAGTTTTGGAATAGTCCTCTCCCTCTGGATTGATTTTGTGAAGTGTTAGAGGACTGTACACAAAGGAGAAATATTGAGGGAGAGGAGCTTTAGCACATCCTGATCACAGAGAAAAGCAGAATTATACTTTGTTCCAAGAATGGGTATCAGAAAATCATGTACGGAAGGTGGTTCTCACCTAGTTTTGACTGTCAATGGCCACACTAGTTTACTGTGGTGGTTTCCGAGAGAAAAGGTGTCCTAGTTTTCATTTCAGACATTATAAAACATTTACAGTAACACAGAACAAAAAGATGATATCCTGATGTGACTGCACGTGCTATTCATGACACATATTTGATTGTGAACTCAGTAAGTCCACACTGAACTTCTTTAACAGGATACAAATCCAAATGTGTATTCTCATCTATAATCTGCCTCAAATAGTCAACCATAAGTATCTGTCCCTTAAAGTTCAATCAGGGCAATAGTTTTGCCATGGGGGATCAATGTGCAATAACATTGCTAATGCATTATAACAAAACAGTTGAAGTTCCGGTTGTCTGGTCAATAGGGATGGCTTCTTTCATTCTTTCTTCATACTCCAAATAAAGGGTGATGTTGTTCAATAGTTTGACACTGGGACTCTAGTTACTTATTCTGTGCCCCAAAATTTCCAACAGTCTTTCATAAAATCCCATTTAAATGCTCATACCATTAATTCTATTTTAAAAAACTCTAGCTCTCTCATAGGTTTTTAAATTTGAAATTAATGTTAAAATCTAATTAAGTTCCTATTGGTAAGTACACATCAGTGGAATATTATTTGAAAAGGAACTTTTAATAAGATCTTAGTTGTTCAAATTAAAAAAACGACTTCTGCAAAAGCAATTTAAGTTAATTAAATAATGCTTTATTGGAAGCAGCACAGAGCTACTTTCCTCAATTGTCTGATCATCCTCTTTGCAATAACACCTAAAGACAGGCTGAAATTGAAGAGGTGGATTTTTTCCCCCATCACTATATCATTATATTGATGTAAGCAAGATGTTCAACATACAGTCTAGAAACCAAGTACCTTAACATAAAGCCACAAGGCATTTCCCTTAATGCAGATCTTCCTGATTTTCACTAATTTTTTTCTCCAACTGCAGCTCTACATGTTATACCTTTTCAGACTGTCCCTTGACTGCAGGTTATTAACTTATTTATTTCCCACCAGGAAGGGCAAGTGGCTGCAGTTGAAAATAGACAATAGGAAACCTATTATGCAAATCAAATTCTGCCCATGGTCCTCATGGTCACAGAGTTTCTGTCCAGAAAAAAAAATGTAGCACAAGGGTCATTTTTAAGGCCTTACTCTCTGTGAAGCTTATGACGTTTTTCCTTATTCCTGTATCTGAGGTAGGCAACTCAAGGAATCACATCTGTTGGTGAATCGAGCACTGCACCCATTCATTCACATGCACATATGTAAACATCTATTGGCAAATGCATGTGCATAGTCCTCAGCATCACCCCTCCCTCAGATAAACTCATATTCATGTACCCAGAGGCTGATACAGATAAACCGCATGCACAAAACATTGGAATGAAGAGATGGGGGAGAGGTTTAAAACTCTCATTCATGTGTGCTGAAATCATTTTGTGTCTTCTTGAAATGCCAGTTAGCCAAGCCTGAGGGAAAAGTTTGCAGTTTAAAACAGGGAAGATGGAACAGGAGAATGATTCTCCTAGTATACTGTCTTCCCCATCAGAAATCACACTCCTGACAGACTTTCAAACAGCTGTTTTGAGGGTTATCAGGAGCATGAGTGTGCTGGGGAAGGCAGCATATGGGGAGAGAGATCCCTTTGCATCATCTTCTGCATTTAAACTGCACTCTTGACATCTCATCACAGAACTGTTTGGCAGGTTGACAGGTCTGTGATTGTGCTGAGGAAGACACAGCTGTCACTGTGTACAGTCACTCCTGAGTGCAGGCTTCTCCATTGAAACTGTGTTCATAGTAGTCTTCCAGCCAGCAGTTTGCCTGGCTGGTACCATGCTTACGTGTGGTTACCACATAGAAAGCCTTCTCAGGCAGCAGGTGGCTCATGAGTATTACTGTTGGGTGAGAAGGCAAATTGTGAAATAGATACCTGTTTGTACATAGGAAACAAAGGGACAACTTTCCTGTTTTCATGCAATAGGGAAGAAGTGTATTCTGTTTGTATAAATAGAACAACAACAACAAAACAAAATACTTACTTTCCAATATATTTTCTTGGCCATACAATGACCAATGGAGGCAAGGGAATATCTATATGGCACAGTAGGATTTTCTTGATTTTGTGCTCATACTTCTCATATTTGAGGAGAGCATTGCTCCACCTCCACGTCTCATTTCAGAGCTGAACCTTCATTAATAACTCTCGTTTGTAGATAAACAACAATTATTCCACCTCCTGCAAACCTTTAACACATAGAGTTCATTGTGCATGGATACTTGCCATTTATTTCTTGGAGTACTGAATGTTAAAAGAACAGAAAACTGAAAACCATAGAGAGGAACAAAGCTGGTACTGTTACTAATCAGTATTCAGCACAGAGATGTGGGTTTTGAAAAAGGGGACAGAAATCAACCTGAAGCCATATTGCTGATTAGAGGCCACCATGGTTCCTTGACAAGTACAAAGGAATAGTTGTGTCATGTGAAATCTCTTCAGAGGCAGGCTTCTAAAGCACGGGATTTGAGAAAAAAACCAAGGGAATTCCGATTCAAAGAACATTGCAAGAATGAATTATTCATTCTCCCTGCTTGTTAAAATCTTGCTTATTATCAATCACAGGTACATGTTCTTGCATCCTTGATGGCTTTTGTGGATGCGAATATGTCATATATCTAAGCTGTAGCATCTTTCCATCTCCTTCAATTACAGCACATGTTTATTCAAAGGTCAGTCCCATTGGGCTTAATGGGGTTTACTCCCTAGTAAGTGCATTTAGTAACGCAACCTCACTTTGAGATAGACAGCTGTTGCTCTGCCAGTCCAAAGGAAAGAGATATGGCCAAGAGCAAAATGCCCAGCTTGTGTTTCTTGTTGGCTAATTCCCAGAGAAAAGAAGAGAGAAAATAGGCCAAAGATATGTTTATGTGTGCATGTGTGTGGTGTGTGTGCATGCAACAGCATACCTCAGAGGAATAACAATCAGATGATGATGATTTATTCATTTATATTTCCCAATAATTGGACTCAAGACAGCTTGCAAATGCTTAAAACTAATACAGATTGTCAAAAATACAGAAAATCAGGTGTGTGTGTTTAATACACAAAGTACTGTATCACATGTAAATACCTCCAGCAGACTATCAATTTTAGTTGCACAGTGACTGGCATGACCAAATATATTAAACAATAATCATCTGCCAGTCCTGCAATTTTATTTATATACAGGATGTCATTTTTAGCAACTGAAGAAGGCAGAGGTTGAAATGTTTTGCAATTTTTTTATACATCATTGTAGCATATAATCACACACACACCACTCAACAGTAATACAGATAACACAACTGGTGGCCCAGCTGTATCCTGTGAAGTCTTGCTGTGCTGCCCACTGCAGGTATTCAAGTAATGCATACTACACAATTCAAAAATCTATAGTGCTAAAACAATTTAAAACTCATTAAAAGACAATATAAAGAGGTGTACGCCATTAAAAGCCCATCCTAGTCAATTAATAAAAGCCTGAGAAAATGAGAAAGTTTTCACTTTATGGTGAAAAGGGAGAACCATCCTAGCCTCCTTAAGGAGGGGATTTCAAAGTCTGAGAGCAGCCAGCAAAAAGGCCCTCTCCTTTCTTTCCACCAAATGAGTCTGGGAAGGTAGTTGGACAGAAAAGTGGCCCATTCTGAATATCTCAGAGCTCGAAGAGGCTCATATAGGGAAATAGCCTGGACCTGAGCCATATAGGGATTTATAGGTAATAACAAGATTATAAGAGCCGCTTTGCAATTGTGCACTTACTGTACACAGGCACCTCTGTGCTTCTCTGCAAATGCAAACATTATCATGACTTCACAACTACAGTGCATTTTGCTGGTCGACACTTGGGAGGGAGACAAGTGAAAATACTCATTCCACTAGCCAGTACAAAAGAAACAGGCCAATAATATACTTGTAACTACAACTAAATTAATTGGTGCTCTGCTAACATAGGTGTGTATAACTGAAGAATCTATAATCCAGCTGATATGGTTTGATATCTCGTGGCCTGAAGCGGATTGGAGTCACTAAATTCCCTATTTAATTACTCTTACAGTTCTCCTATACAGACTGAGTACCAAGGGGGTCTATGTATGTCATTGTGCTTATTCGCTCCTAGAAATTGTACTTTATTAATATCAATTAATTAGTTTGTATATCCTAGCTGTGTCTTTAGGATGCTGTTCTGTATCTTTTTGCTTTACCCACCACTGGACCCAAGTGTGTATATATTTGAAGATCTTTAATTATCTATTTCAGATGTTCATGCTCAGACTGTAGAGCAATTGCTAGCTTTAAAATTTGACAGGTCTTATATTGTTTTTAATGTTTGTTTTTGCTTTTGGTAAGTTCAACTTGCTCGAAAAGAACCGTGTGAGATGTAACATTTTAGTCTCTTTGGACTAAGTGAAAAAATATTGTTAAGGACACAGCATAGCTTCTGTGTTGAACAATAATGATAAAATATATCCTTGTGTGTGACTTGTTGACAAATGAAAGGCCATTCAGTTCCATTATTTGTCAACTTTCCTAACTTGTACTGATGAGGTAATACTTCAGTGAGTCCATTGTGCTTCTGATGTTCCTCATAGATCTGAAGCAAAGGCCTTCTATGTCAACAGATATACTTCTGGCTTCATTGGTTTTCTTGTTACAGTCCATTATGAGAGGATTCACATATAAAAGCTAGAGGTTCAGAAGCATGAGCCTTCAGAGTCATGAGCCTTAGAAAATGAAGGAAAGTAGATCCTAGAAGCCATAAGGTTAAACAAAGTAATGAATGCTCCTCAAATTAAGAGTCTCTTAAGAGATACAGATCAACACTGCAATAAATGATAGCTATAAGTGCGATAGGTGGTTGCTATAATTGAACAGTATATACCAAGAACAGAGAAAAGATTTTAAAGATTAGAACATATCTCAGTGGCTCAGGCCTAAGTATGGTCAGCTAGGCTTCATTACGAAAATCTGGAGTGTATTGTCCGTTTCTCTAGAGAAAGCAAACAAGGGCACTTGCTTTTATGATTGCACATAAAACTTTTCTTTACATCTCTGTGTGCCTTCTTTAAAAGTTAACTGCTTACTGTTGGGCAATCTGACTTTATAAAGTAAATGTAGCAGCACAGGTAAATTCTTGGCTAGAAGTTGCCTTGCTACCTTTTCTGTATTGTTCTATCCTTATTATGTCTTACTTGTATTTTTATAACACATAGACTTTCTTATAGCATGGTACTTTTGTCTGTCCTTGTTAAGTTTGTCTCAAGTAAGGTGAGTTACCCCAGTGTTTCCCATTGTGGTATTTAGATGAGACAAGACTTTGGACAGTAACAGAGGTTCTGATTCTGTAGCTATGATTCAGGACCACGGTTAACGATGCTGCAGCTGAAAAAAGCAGACTTTATTATTTATTTATTTAGACGGGTTGGGTGTAAGGGATATAGAGCTTTAAGATATGTAGTAATGAATCAAAAGCAAGGCTTTGCCTTCAGCTGTTGCTTCTAGCTGGCTAAACAGACATGTCAGTTTCATGCAGCCATTGGCTTTTTCTAGGCAATGATGTTTGGAGCAGTGAGAAGTTTTTTGAGGAGAAAAGAGGGAGTTTCACAATTTTTTTCAGATCACTCAAAGAGTCACTCATTAGGGTCTGGTGGCAGAATTGCCTCCTTGTGGTTCAGTAGGGAGAGTGCTATGGACAGCAGTGCTGGAAATCTACTGAGAAATGGGCAAGGTGTGGACTCATCTCCTCCCTTAAGTCACTACTGCTGAAGTATATTGTATCCAAGGACTTGCAGTCTATAGCCAAGGCAATCTGTGTAAATGATAACCATTATATAAGGAGGAAAAGCCAAACAATATCATACTGGAAAAATTCTGCACACGACAAGTTGTGTCAAGCAAGCAGTCATTTTGCGGTGCTTAGGTGGCCTGCAGTTCTGTGTGAAATGCTTATCGCTGTATTTACCAAATGAGCTCTTAACAGGTAAATCTCCAATGTAATAATATGACTTTTGAACAAGAAATTCTACAACTATAGAGGTGTGAAACTTTAATTATTATAAATTAGACGTATTTTACATTCATGATCACATTCCAGACCAGAAACAGTGAATGTAGCCTGACCTAATTAAAGTTACTGGCAAAATTCCCGTTGGCAGAGGTGAAGTTCTTGTTCTGTTCAATACCTCCCATGATAAAATAAAATAAAATAACTCCAATTCAAGAGGCAGTATTGAAAATACTCTGAGGTGACACTTCCCTTCAGTCATACTTGACAAATGACTTACTTTGTGTTCTGTACAATGGAATTTAATTAGAACTTCAAAGGACTTTCTGTAATGAATACCTATACATTTTGTGTTTCACCAATTCCAAAGGAAATTTATGAAAGAAACAGAAGAATTCATAGTTAATCAAGTATGAGATCATATATACAGAGTGGGGAAAACTTTTCAGGTCAGTGTTGGGGCTGAGAACTGGCAATGACAGCCAATTCATATTTGACTTCTCTTTACCATCTTTGGCTAGAAAGAGTAGTCCTGTGAGAAGCAGAGATAGATTGCTACCTCTGACATCATGCAATAATTTGTGAAATTTTTCTTTTCTGAGGAACAAATTGTGGAGCAAATAGTGGTTAGTGTGTGTTACTTTTAGCAATGCATATGTTGTAGCAATGGTTTCTTTAATATAACTTGAGATTCAACTTTTCTTTGTGTTCTTAATAGGTGAGAGAGTCAAATGCCCTTTTAACTAGGGAGGTCAATCTTTTAAAATTTTGTTCTTGTGGGTAAGAATGAATGATGCAACCATTTTTCTCTCTGCTGTGAGAAAGCAAATTTTGGAAACTATTTCCTGTTCATGATTTATTCTGCAAATAATGCATTGTTTATGGTTTTTAAAGAAAGCAGCATTTCCCTTGCAGAAATGTTTTTGAATCATACATTCTGGAAAAGAAACATCCGTTCTGTATAGAAAATAACAATAAGAAAAAAGAAAATAATATCTCTATGCAAAAACATTCACTTTCTCTGAAAAAAAAAATCTATGTGCATTTTTCATGCAGAATGTGTCCCAAACTGCAAAGATCTTAATCTGTTTAGGAAACCCTCTCTTTCACATGGCATTTAATATTTATGAATATTCTTTCCACCCCTGCTTTTAACAATGTCCAGACTATGTAGGATCACTCTTTTTTCCCCATGGGTGTCTCATATATGGATGGAATAATGTGGACATGACCATATGAGTCATTATCCTTGGCCTTCTCCACACTAGACTGTTATAGCGCTATTATTCCACTTTCTACATCCTATGGAATCCTGCAAACCCCAGGATTCCATAGGATGTTGAAAGTGAAATAATAGCGCTATAACAGTCTAGTGCAGAAATAGCTCTTGTCTGACTCCTGATTCTATTATTGGAATATGTATGGTGAGCCCAATGTAAATAGAATTGTGACAAGTACTCTTGAGGATTATCTGTGGGCACAGCAAATCCAAATACCCAGAATTTAATTGTTACTCCAGCCACACTTGTAGATAAGAGTATTGTTGATAAATGGATCCCACTCATCAAAGAGAGCAGAATATGGCCCTTTTTGCACGGGCTTTCTGTCGCGCGAGAGCCCCCAGAGCCTCGCGGGAGTGGAAGCGTTGCTCTGCACGACACACTCCCACTTCCGCCGCGCTCACGGGGCTGCAGTGGCGCGATCGCAGGTTTTTTGATTTTCGCCTCAAAGCGAAAATCACCGGTGCTCGCACAACGCTCCTAGTGCCCACGCGCACTTACCTCCTGTGCGGAGCGTCGGGGAGGCGGCTGGGTCGCGCTTCCTTCCCTCCGCCCCTGCGGAAGGAAGGGGCGGGGCAGGGTGCTAGCACGGCGGACGCGACAGCCTCCTGCTTCGCGAGGGGGGCGGACGCGCGAGCCGCCTCCTCCTCCGGGAGGCTGCCGCTTCCCCGCTCGTTCCTTCGCCTGCGGAAGGAACAAGCGGGGAAGCATCAGCCTTCCGGAGGAGCCTTCTCGCACGAGCCGCCCTCCCCCGCTCGCGTGAGAAGCCTCAATGCGAAAAGGGCCTAAATTGACACAAATCCAATATCAGAAATGGCTGCACTCCCTCTCTCTCTCTCTCATTCTCTCTCACACACACAGTATCATAGTATCAGGGAGGCTTCCCTATCCCCCTTTACAGGAAAGAACAACAGGGAATCTTTTAGCACCTTAAGCACATTCATTTTGGGATCAGCTTCCACAGACTGTAGCCCATTTCATCAGATCCATAGGCTATTAAGTTTTTAAAAAATTAAATGTAAAAGAGCACACAATTTAGGATTGGGCTTGCAGTTAGTTGAGAGGAAATTGAATGCAGAAAATACTCATAGTTACAATTACATTTAAATGAGGTAGGCACAAAACTGTTGTTCATAACACAAACTGCAAATGTAATTTGATGAGAATCTGTTATTCCACTTGAAAATTCTGTTGATTGGCTGGGACCTTCTAATGAATCATAAACCATCAGTCTATCATTCCTGAATCTCCCTTTAAAGTTTCTTTATTCCCCAATAGCTACTTTGGGCCCATTCCTCACAATGGGGCTCATGCAAGTCCTTCCATCGCAGCCCCACCAGGGAAGAGAGTGTGACAGGTACACTCCCCTCTGTACCTCAGCACTTCTCTGTGGAAAGCAATGTGATGGCCAAGCCTTGTCCTTCCACAGTGCAGCTGGGCAGTTTCCATTGCTGTGCTGGGGAAGGAAGTGCAGCCACCCTACTTCCTGCATTTCCGCATGGGCAGCAGGAACAGGAGTGTCATGAGAGTGGTGGGACAAGTGGATTTTTTTTCATTTGACAAATATCCCAGAAGTGCAGTGCATGGGGACAAGATGGTGGTGGGACTGTGAAGCGTAACCTGCAGATCGCTGCCATCCTTTCCCCACAGTGGGACAGCCTGGTTGTGCAGAAATGGCCTTAAGGTCAGTAACAGATTGGCCAAAGAGGCTGAAGTGTTGTCATACTTTTTTTAAAAAAAGGTTAATATTAGATTTGTGTCAATTTGTTCCTTTCTGCAGATATTGCTCTCTTTGCTCTATGAATGCAGAAGGGTCTTAGTGTCAGAAGCTGGCATATATGACACTGGTGGCTAGATAAGCAAATCTCTGATGTTGTTGTTGACATTGTTAAGTCTTGTAATTGTACTGCTAGAATAGACATGATGACAAACTTGGACTATGGATTTGTAGCAGAGCCTGGCCCATGTGATGGTATCTTTGTTGTGTGGAATTGTTCTTGCTTGTGACTGGGAGAGTGGTCCACCTAAGTCCTGTGAAAGGGAAGGCTTATTGAACAGAATGGACAGTAGCTCACTGATGATATTTTTGGGTCATTTCTTCTGGAAAAGCCCAACAACTTGAGCTAAGATATTGATAATACACATATTCATTAATTTATAGATTAACTGGAGACAAAGGAGAAAAAAACTGACTTCAGGCATAATGATGAGACTTTGAAATTTAAGAACTATATAGAAATAGAGGTGTTGTGGTGAAGGATATTTGTTTTGGCTAGAGAAAACTGTAGTACAAGGACACAATGGCTTCCTAGCTTTAATCAGAAGCTGAAGGGTAAAGACTCAAAAAGTAGAAAAGTTTTTTCATTATTTCCCGATTTAATCCCTTGACAAAGAAAACCCACATCAATCTATAAAGAGGCTGAAGAAAAAAAGAAAAGCACATAGTGCTTGAATGTCTGGATGGTTATTTTTATGTGAGATATGCTTGTCTTCTTAAATGAGACAGGGAGAGGTAGTTTGGAAGCCTATTTGGCTTGTGAATGAGGGCAACCATATTTTTCTATCTTTTGAAATACTACTTGTGAATTTCCACTAGTAGAAAAGGAAGCAAGAGAGAATAAAAGGAGAAAGACAACCATTTTGATCTTACTTACCATGAACTATTTTCAAGCTTTCTAAGATAATTTTAAATTGAGATGGATACAAGTGTTTATAAATATCTATTGTTCTATCTGTCTAGAAGAGATACATAAATAGAGTTGTGGTACTCAAAGCTCAGTGTAAATTAAGTGGCCTGCCCAAAGAGGGAAAAACAGTTAAGCTTTGATTCCTGGCTTTCATTGCCTCTCTACATAGCTATAAAATCTTCCACGAGGGAGAGATTTCTACATATGGAAGAGAGCGCCACTTTGAGTTCTGTGTATGTGCGTATGTCTAAAATGTTTAACAGACCACCTAATGTACTGAAAAGTGTGCACTATAACGTCTTGACTGACTATGAAACTTGACTTACATGCTTAGGCTTACAAAAGTGTTTGGTTGAGGAAATGCAAACGTGTGTGATTGTTGCCTGCCAGGCCCTGGAGCATCACACAAATGTGAGTGTGTTGTGTGGACTGCTCCTCACATTTGCGTGACACTCGGAAAATGCCATGCAAAAAGCTAGTCCAGCACTCAGACCACTACACTACCCTGAACTGTCAAACCTATCCCTGCTTCCAGGGGAAGAACAGCCATTCTGAGATGGACAGAATCTCTTTTCTGCTACTTACACCCAGGGCCACATTAATGTTTTCTCCCTGCCTTGCCTCGATGTACTACCAGAGATATTTTTGTAGGCCCTGAAATCCTGTTTTTATATGCCCTAGGCACTGTGCCTAAAGTAACGAATAAGGTGGCCCTGCTTACACACAATTAACAGTATAAGTGTCAAGGGGTACTGCCACTTGGCAGGAACAGTAAATTTATACAATAATATCTCAAAACATTAGACAAATTAGAATGTATTACTCATGTTTATGGCTCTGGAGTTAGTGATATGGCAACTCTGACATATATGGATAACATATAAGACAGACAGAGACTGATAATGTTATTTGTTACTATCTTGTAGCAAAGGCAAACAGTATGTTCCACTCAATGCTTATAATAGTTCAGTCTCACCCAGCTACAGGCCTCTCTGAGAGAATCCACCAAAGACAGGATATTTAACAGTCCTTAAGGATTTGACTTTGACTGCATTTGGCAGTAAAGAAGCCATGATTCTGAGGAGCTAATTCATGCTTCCATAATAGTCAGTGTAAGTAGACAGAGGGACAAAGAGAACTATTATAATAATAACTTAAAAGAAGCAGAAAGAATAACAAAATAATAGAACCACTGCATTATAGATGGATTGACTCAATCAAGGCACCCACAGCTCTGAGCTTGCAAGACCTGAGCAAGACTGTTAATAAGAGGGTCTCTTAGAAGTCTTTTATTTTCCATAAATTAAAGCTGATTTGATGTCAAACAACAGTAGCAGCAACAAGAACAGTTGTTACCATGCTGTACATGCTCTGCTCCATGGTACAGTCTAAATTGGTGAGAAATATCATTCATGTCATTTCTAATATCACACATTTATGGCTGGAAGGCTTTTGGACAAGGACTCTAGTTGGAAGTCGTGTGCTAAGACAGATGACCTCAGCATGGCCATATTGTAAGTTCAAAAGGATTAGTCAGAAAGCCCCAGCACTGATGAGCTTGTGATAATCCTTTCAATGACCCAACCTTCAAGTACAATGGCAAATGAAACTGCCTCAATAAAACAACCAATGGTCATCAACCTGTGGAAACTCTCCTTTGTTCCATCACCTGCCCAGACATTAAGATACTGTCACAACTTCCATCAGTGCTTTGTCACATGAAGTTAAGACCATTAGTCCATTCTGGACCCACTTTTTTTGTCCTATCAGAGAGCAATTAACACATATTTCTTCAGGGCAGGAAACAGGTTACTTAAACCCTGACTCCAAGGCTGACAATTTGTAGTACCTTGGACACACATGGGCATTTCATTCTGTCCATTGATTCCCCAGTTCTTGTGCCCTGTGCTACTCTTAGACTCTTGTTTGAGACATCTTGTTTCACTCTTCTGCTTCTATAATGGTAAATATCACCTATTTCATCCCAAAATCTTTCACTATCCAACCTTTCTCTCCTTTACCTTTGCTAGCCTTGTATGGTTTCTGAAGCTGCTTGATTGCTTGTGTGTGTCTATGAATTTTCCCAATAAAAACATTCTTTTGGCTCCCATCTAGTGTCTCACAGTCAGTACTGGTATACACAGGTGAAAAGATTCTGTGGTTCCTCTCCTTGCAGGTTTCCTTTGAGCTATAATTCCCTGCCCCCTTCTAAGGAGATGCAGACACTGTTGGCAGACTTCAAGGTCCCTCACATTTTGGAGTAACACAGTGATAAAAAAGCTGGAAGTTGACCAATGTGTAATTTAAAAATACCTCTTTTTTGCTAGAAAAATATGGAAGAGCAAATATTATGGCCATTGTCTTATTTTTTTTTTCTGCTGACATGACATATCAGAAAGCAGAACTGGGAAGAGGTAAGTCATTCAATGTCTTCAAAACCTGCCTCAAGGGGCTGGGAAATGCTCTGGAGCAGTTTTTGGGGTAGTATAGAGAACTTCAGGGGGTAGAGGAAAAGAAGAAAACCCCAGCATGCTGGCAGTCAGCTTGTTGCATGGAATCTTATTTAGGTCTAGACTATATTCTCTCCTGTATATTTATAGTTAATAAAATAGATGTGTCCCTGAGCATTACCCTGTTTGCTGGTGGGTAAGATTCACTTTTTTATCCTGAAAAATACTTTTTGAAAATGGGGTGCATCTTATATGCCAGCGCATCTTATACACTGGCAAACAGTATTTGCTGGCATATAAATGGAGTGCATCTTATATGCTGGTGCATCTTTTACACCAACAAACACGGTACTTCTTCAACAGAAAATTTAGTACAAGAGGCATAAATGGCATGGAAGGAAAACAGCCAGGTTCCTTGTTGTTATGAGCTGTCATCAAGTCAGATTCCATTTATGATAATCCTATGGATGAGAGGCCTCTGAGTCACCCTATAAGTGACTGCCCTGCCGTGCCCTGCTCAGGACATAAAGACTCAGGGCTGTGCTTTCTCAGTCTCAGTTTAGTCATCCTGGCTTCTAGGAAGAGCTCAGGCTTGATTTGCTCTAGGAACCATTTATTTGTCCATTTAGTGGCTGAGGGTTATTTCTACACTAGCCTGTTATAGCACTATTATTCCTCTTTCAACATCCTATGGAATCCTGGGGTTTGCAGTTTAGGGAAAGGCCTTTGCAAATCCCAGGATTCCATAGGATGTTGAAAGTTGAACAATAGCACTATAACAGGCTAGTGTGGCAATGGCACAAGATGTCCATTGAACTCTTCTCCAACACCATGTTTCAAATGAGTTAATTTTCTTTCTATCAGCTTTCTTCACTGTTCAGCTTTCACAGACATACATAGAAAGTGGAAATAAGACAGAAAGAAGGGCAGTTCAACATGTTTCAGCATGTTTAATGTGCATATGAAAGGAAATGGTGAGGTCAGGCAAGGCATACATAAATAAAACAAAAACATTTTGAACCTTCCACAGACCACCTGAAGGCTTCTTCTGAAATGTACCCAGAGACTACCTTTTCTTTCACCAACCTCTGCTGTTCCTATTTTATTATTCCACTTTTCTTATGGCACTTATTTTGATGGACACACTTATAGATCTATGTTTTATAACATGCTGAGGGCAGCTGCTGCTGAAGTCTTATCTGATCTTCCATTTTTTTCTCTTTTTTGCTGTTTACGCATACTCAGTAAAGGGCTCTGGAAGCAGCTGCTGTTTACATTGTCTATTGCAGGCTACTGTAGGATTGGCTAGAGTAGGATCTTGCCCTTTTCTAACTCAAGCTTTGTTTATTATATTCTTTGTTGCAGAGATACTGCTGCAACTCAACTCTGAAACTGTGTTCTTCCAGCAATCCATCAATCTCTGCCCAGTGCCAACACTGTTATGAAAAGACCTTTGAAATGCCTCACTGTCAGAGGCCTTGTTAACCGAGGTATGCCTGTATTCACATGTTTCATCTTTCCTTGACAAGCAAGGAGTATGGTGTGAGAGGGAACCAGCAGCATGGCCACTGACAGAATAGAAATGGTGCTGTGATAGTTCAGTGGCTTCTTAAACAAAAATGAACATTAAGTTATGAATACTCCAGAAGATAAATATGCAGAATTTGGAGGGAGAGGGAAAAGGAAGGCTAGGTTTTCTCATCCATTACTAGACTGGCATTGTATATGGTTTGACAGATAAAAAAGCAGGGACGTGAAAGAAGAGAACTGTAATTAGCTTCTTGCAGGTAGTGCTTGGATACCCAAACTAACCTGAAGGCACATGATCCATCCACTCCCCTAGGAAAATGAGAGAGCAAGAGCAAGGAAGTTGGATATATTTGGTAAAACCTCTTTTCTCCTTGGTCTGAGTCTAGAATTAGCTGAAGCAGGAATTGGGAGTATTCCCCCTTGTAAAGAATACGTTTAAATTGTAAGAGAGAAAATTTGTAAGTGAGTAAAATGCATCACAAGCTCAACAGTCTCTCAACATCTATAGTTATCAGGGGAAATGGGATTTATTATTCCTGTCAGGGAACTAGAACTTGGTATTACTTTCAACAGCTAGTATCTTCATTGAGATGAACATGAAGATAAATGAGGTGTCCTTACTCATATTTTTAATTGGATGAAAAGATGGGGAGTGATTTGTTTCTTTCTCTTGATGCCTCATATAATGAGAAATTTAATATTGCTATTGACAACCTAAATGACAAGGCACCATACTCTTGTGCTTGTGATAGTATTAAGTGCTTAATGAAGGTGGTGGAAGCCTCATCATTGATAAAATTCAGCTGGTGTTGTTTCATAAATTTCTATTGTTGCTTAGCATAATTGCAGCTTTAATCATGTTTTGGAACACTGGGCCTATTGAAAAGTGTTATCTATGCCTACCTGCTGCTCTCAAGAAGGACCTAATTAAGAAGACAAGGGAATGCCCCTTCTCAAGGCTGAGGTATTGTGACTGACAACAATTGAACTTGAGCATTCAACAATTGTATTTGAATGACTACTCAGATAAGATCAGATCATTCCCTGAGTTCTTTCTTTCAGTACTTTTATTAGCATATCTGTAAAGCATATACTGTATTTACAGTGTATATTTCATACTTATGATAAAACTGATATCAACCGACTGAAATATATGACCTGAATGAGGTATTAGGCAACAAAATCAGGAATATTGTAAAATATTGGGCAAAAATGCTGTTTTAAAAATTTCTGAGATTATCTTGCAAACCTGTGAAGTTATTTTCCTTTACCTCCTCTCTACTTTCTTATTAAACAATTTCTTTAATTCCCAGATCATAGAAGCACATCTAATGGGGTCCTTCTGATGATACACTAATATTGTCTACCAATTTACACTTATAATTGAATCAGGATAGCCCAGGAAAATCACAACTTCCAATAGAGGCAATGGTTGTTTTTGTAGCTTTGGCCTGTGCTTAGCAAGAAAACAGAACTAAAGGTCTTTGAGTGGACATCCAATGAAATCTCCCTGCCAAGTTCAGGGATTTAGGAGGTTCTTTTCTTGGTGAGGGAATAATTCCTGACACTCATTGTAGTGTTTATAAACTATTTTGTTTGTGTTACTGATTAGGATGTTTAAAAAAAATAACTTATGGAGTTATCTCTTGTGCTGCTTGTTGTTCCCCCATTAATTTATGTTACTTTAAAAAACACTTTGGGATTGATCAGACAGTAGCAGAAAACCTGAAACATTCCTGTCAAAAGGTCTATGAAATGGTATTTAGAGGAACTGGAGGAAACAAAATTACATTTACAGCAATAATATAACAAGCAGGAATGAAGTTATTTCATCAATATATTGAATAAGAAAATAGTTTTTTAGTTAGTTTCAAAGAACTTTTGAACAGAGTTAGAAAACTATTTTCTTAACATATTGCTGAAATAACTTCATTCCTGCATACTATGTGACTCTTGTGAATGTAATTTTATTTCCTCTAGTTTGCCCCCAGAAAGATAATTCACCAGTAGCTTATGTGATATGCAACACATTAAATTCAGACAAAGTTATACAGGAATCTTAAAAAATATTTGCCAGTGGCCTGAGCAATATGGGAAGTAAGTATTAGATCCCATCAAGTCCACCACAACAGACTTAACAAGAATTGAATTGGTTCAGGTTGAAGCCGAGTTGTTTCCCAGTTTAATTTGAATCAATTCATTTCAAGCCTGGGAGAACATGGCCATCGCTACAGACCATTAAAAGAAAGGAAAGCTATTAGGTATTAGTGATGGCACTGACATTCAGAAGCTGAAGGCTCAATAATGAGGTTCAGTTTAGGAATTCCAAAGCCCATTACAAGTCAAGTCCATGTCTTCTTCAAACTGTTATGGCCTAGGGTCCAGCACCAGGTCTCCTTGATGCAATTCTGACACAGCCAGGCATGTGAACCTGCAGACAGGCAGCTGTGCCTGCAGACAGAAAGACTCTTAGGCCATTTCCGCACTAGACTTTTATAGCGCTATGATTCCACTTGAAACATCCTATGGAATCCTGGGGTTTGCAGAAACTGCAAATGGTATTTAGTGCGGAAATGGCTTTATATTACTGACCCCGCACAGGCCACTTCTCAGACATAAAGATGCATGGCAGATGTAACTTCCATCTGTCTCTATATCTATATAAGTTTATTGGAATAACAGACAGAAGTTCCCACTGAAACTTGCCTATGATGCTGGTGCAAAATTTAATATCAATGTTTAGTAGTAGTAGTAGTAGTAGTAGATAATAATAATAATAATAATAATAATAATAATAATAATAATAATAATATTATTATTTATATCCCGCCTCTCCCAATGGATTGAGGCGGCATTACAACAGTATATAAATACATTAAAAACACTAAAATGTAACCCATCCTCCCCACCCACCAACCCTTCTAACCCCCTAAAACACATTAACTATTAAAAACAAATTAAAACAAAATTAAAAACAAGAGGACAATTGATGAGAGGAGGTGGAACACTAGTCTGGGAAGGCCTGTCGGAAGAGAACAGTCTTGACCGCTTTTTTAAAGCGGTCAAGACTGGTAATATGCCGGGTCTCTTCCAGCAGGCCATTCCATAACTTGGGAGCGACAGAAGAGAAGGTCCTCTGGGTAACTGCAGCCAACCTAGTTCTGATTGGCTGCAGTAAATTCCTCCCAGAAGACCTTAGTGTGCGGGGCGGATTATATGGGAGAAGGTGATCCCACAGGTAGGCTGGCCCCAAGCCATGGAGGGCTTTAAAGGTAAGAATCAACACCTTGTACTGTGCCCGGAAACTAATAGGTAGCCAGTGTAAAGACTTCAGAATTGGTGTTATGTGGTCACTTTTAGATGTTCTGGTGACCAACCTGGCTGCCATATTCTGAACTAATTGAAGTTTCCGGACTAAGCACATGGATAGCCCTATGTAGAGCACATTGCAGAAGTCAATTCGTGAAGTTACCAGCGCATGTACCACTGTTTTTAGGTGTTCCAGGTCCAGGAAGGGACACAGCTGGCGTATCAGCCGAAGCTGATAGCAGGCACTCCTGGCTGCCGCATCAATTTGGGCTGTCATCTGAAGCGGCGAATCCAAGAGCACCCCCAAGCTGCGGACACAATTATAGGCCCTTTCCACACCCTATCTTCTTGCATTATCTTCCGGTCACGATCCTGGCAACGGAAAGGGCTAAAAAGAACTAAAAAGAACTTAAAGAAATGCTAATTTTCATTTATAGGGATTGCTATTTTCCCTTTAGAAACCTTGATGGCTGAAAAGTAGTTCCCAATTTTCTACAGTGTTTGATGTTTGGAAAAGAACTGCAGCGCAATGCTAGAACACATGCTTTCATGCAAAAGATGACTGCTAGGCATCTCCACACTGGACTGGGAAAGACTCTGCCTGATACCTAGAAAATGTCAACTGCCAGTTGATGTCATGAGCTACATAGACCAATGTATTGAACTTGGCATCTGATGGCACATGTGGCTATGTCTTCATTATTGTCTTGAGAAGAAATGATGTACAATTAAGTAACTTTACCATAAAGAGATATACTTCCTTTTTCTCGTTTAGCAGAATCATCAATATTCTTAATCAAAATGCTGTTATTCACTCTAGGATTTGGAGGTTGCAGATAAAAGTAGGAAAAGGGTTTACAGAAGGAAAATGTTTGTTCAGCAACCCCATGTCCCAAAGTAGAATGAGTATTGGAAAAGAAGCAATATGTTACCAAACTTTGGTGCTTAGAAGAATTTGTACCTAAATTTCTATCTATATTTCCATGAAATATTTCTTCAAAAAAGTAATAGGCTTCTGTTTTTGTCTTTTTCTGATTTTCTTTTCTGTCTCTGTTTTTAATTTAAATGGAAGAGAGAGTAATGCTAACTTTTTACAGGCATCTTGAAGCATACTGCTAACCAACAGTGCAAAACTCTTAGTATATAGCTCCTATCTTGGGTTTTTTATATTTAGTGACCAAATATCTTAGTTTATATTTTGATAACAATCTACCAAAATACTTTTCCTTTCCATATTTAGGATATAAAGCACTTTGGATTATTTAAAAATTATGTGGGAAAAACTGAATTCCTGGTCTGAACTTAAAAGTGTGGTTTTGAAGTCTTGTATATTCAGTCATGTTACACTGCTGAAGTACAGTTTCTGCTTTTTCCTTTCCATTTTGTTCCTATAGAATGTGGCTGGTACAAATTGGGGAGGATTTAACTTCAGCAACTTCCTGGAGAATTTGCCAAAATTCTTAAATTTCTTTCTATTTAGATGGAAAGAATCTGAATTTAAAAAGTGGCGAGTAAGGAAAAACTGACAGATTTTCCCATCTCTATCCTCTTAGCTAACATGTTAGCTATGCATTCATGTAAATAGACACAAGACACATTCAGACCAGGATGGGTAAATCCGGGCGTAAATCATAGCTTTTAAAAATATTAATGCCTCCTTTACATATATTACTATTTTTAAAGATTTGATTGATACCTAGGCCATTTCTGCACTAGACTGCTATAGTGCTATAATTCCATTTTCAACATCCTATGGAATCCTGGGGTTTGCAGTTTAGGGAGAGGCCTCAAGGGCCCCTCCCTAAACTGCAGACCCCAGGATTCCATAGGATGTTGAAAGTGGGATTATAGCACTATAGCAGTCTAGTGCAGAAATGGCCCTAGAGAAAAATGGAAATCAGATGTTTGCAGATTTTTTAGTAATTACCAATCATTATTATATTATTGGCTCTGAAGCCAGCAGAGGTATTGCAACTACTCCATAAGTGTTCAAGAAAAACTCTGCTAAATGGCGCATTGCAGATAATCTTGGGAAAATACATCATTAAACATTTACCCAGTTAAGCTATTGTCTGCAAATTGGGGGGGTCTCTTTTTTTATTTGGAGACCTAATAAAGCTTCTAAAAACTTTTCCTGGCTTCTTGCCTGAATTTTTTTTCACTGGAGACTCCTCCAACTGCTATCTAGAGGAAGAGGGTCCAAAATTACAGTTGTATTAGTGCAATGATCATTATCTCTATTTATAAATCAAGCCTTTTTTTTGCTTTCTTTCTGTACAGCGTGGGTTACATATGAAGACAGCCTGGCCCATAGTTTCCAATAATGAATGCATTAATATCATTAGACAATAGCAGGTGCTTACGCTGTTCTACTGGCCCAAGGGATTTGCCTTCTGGAATGAATTTACTTACTGCTAATTAAATTACTGTGTGAGATAGTGTACATTGTGCTGTAGCTATGTGCCCTAGTTGGTTTTAGCTTGTTAGAGTAACACTTTAGCAGAAACCCTCTGATGTAAACAGGGCCTGATGATTTAATATAAGCAACCAGGGACATATTTTCTACTGTGTATGATTATTTGCTGAAATGTCTTCTATTTTCTACAGGTTAAAAAAAAGAGCAAGAGAGTGAAGAGGAATTATATAATAAACAGGTAATGTTGACTGGGTAGAGGAAAATATGGGAAGAAAAGAGAAAACACATAATTGAAAAGATTAGATTGCTCAATTAAAAAAAAAATTAAAAAAATATTGGATTGTGACCTGAAGGCAAGATTTGATTTGTATCCCAATCTGGTGTTTCAGAAAGTAGATAGTTTTGCCTTGGAACATGTTTAAAACAGACTGTTTCAAAAACCATGGGAACTGGAGCCTCTTTTCAGAAATCCATGGATAATTACATGGGTAGATTATCAGATACTTATGCTGTCTTTGTAACTACACTCCACAAGCACAACTACACTCCACAAGCACAACTACACTCTCTACATATGAACAGAGATTGTACATGTGCTACGTGTATTTTGTGAACATCCCTACAGAAGCAGCCACTGAATGCTACACCTTTCCAAGTCCCATACAGTCCACAAAATGTCTTTAAACATTGCTGCTTTTATGAGAGACAGAGTAGCAAGAAGCACTAAACAATGGAATAGTAATACCACAGAACTGCTAGAATCTGAGAGGCCTAGTAGAATACTTATTATGATCAGAAGCTAGAGCTCTCAGTCACAAAATGGCAAGACTTTCTAGCCCTTTCCCTGTCTTCTAACCTGCCATGTTCCTTCTATGGAGACTTTAGGAAGAAATATATCACTTTTTGAGATACACAGATGCACTGTCTCATGGACCTCCTCAGAGCCTGGTAATAACCCATTAATTAATTCAATAAGGCATTGACTTGTTTGATATACCTAGGTTAATCCAGTATTTTAACAAGCTGATTGGTTTTAGAATGTTAGAACTTGTTTGAGTGGATGGATCTTCCTCTGGCAGATTCAGGGAGAAGAAGGATTAGGACTGGAAGAAATGCATTAAGTGTATTACTAAGCAGAAGAATCTGTCAGGAAAAAAAAATAACAGTGAAACAATTTAAGAATTGGGGATGAGGAGCAATTGAAGAAGACTGGGAGAAAAGAAAAATAATTGTGTGAAATGGAATGGTTAGGGGAACTGATTTGTCTGCTTTGGTAATAGCCTTTAGAGCAGTGGTTCTCAACCTTCCTAATGCCGCGACCCCTTAATACAGTTCCTCATGTTGTGGTGACCCCCAACCATAAAATCATTTTTGTTATTATTTATTTATTATTTAGTTAGTTAGTTAATTATTTCCAACATCAAATAGATTGGAAACACTGCCCTAAATCACTGCTCTGGATAGACTTCTAATGCCTAAAAACTGGTAACCTTCCCCCCTTTTTTTAAGCACAGAAAGCATCCATCAATGCCAGAATTAAGGCAGTAGTTCTAGTTCTAAGTGTTGGGTTTCCACAGTTCAAAAAGCCAGTCACTCCCAAAGGCAATGCCGAAACAGCCCACATTTTACACGAGGCACAGGGAGGAAAGGACAGGAAGAGAGGAAAGATGGCGGTGGCATAAGTAGATGCGCTTTGTTTCCCTCCCTCCCTCCCTCCCTCCCTCCCTCCCTCAAAGGGAGTGCGGACGCTGAACATACAAAAAGTGAGAATGCAAGACAGTCAGGGAGAAGAACACAACACGTGCGTGTGGCAAGCGCCAAGGGTCCATGCACAACAAAAGTGAGAGGAGAAAGTCATCCTGGCTATTTCTGCACTAGACTGTTATAGTGCTATTATTACACTTTCACCATCCTATGGAATCCTGGGGTTTGCAGTTTGAACTGCAAACCCCAGGATTCCATAGGATGGTGAAAGTGGAATCATAGCGCTATAACACTGGAATGTGGAAATGGCCAAAGTCCACAGGATGGATCAGAGCAGCGCTTTCGGGTCAAAAAACCAAAACAAAAACAAAAAACCAACTACGGAGCCTCAGGGGCTCTTGCTACACAAACCGAAGCCCTTGGCTGACGCCCCCTGCTCCTTTCCCGACCGAGTTCTCGGCCTCGGAGGGACCGATCTCCCCCGTCGGATGGCAGATCCACCGCAGGAAAGTTTCCCCCTTTGCCACCAAAGGCGACAGCCACACAGACAACTCCCACGGACCGGCGTGCCCAGAATGAATGGGTGACCGGGCGATCGCTGCTGCTGCAGCCCCGCCACTTTGGGAAGCAAGCAGAGCCCAGCTGCTCGCTCGCCCTGACAAGCAACTCTGTTCGCCAGCATGAATGAGCGTGAGGCGAAGAGGGTGAGGGGACAGGGTCTTACCTCCCAGACGTCCCGCTGCAGCGCCATAAACCTTAAATGGGGAGCCCTCTGTGTGTGTGTGCGCGTGTGTGGTGCGGGTGCGAGTGTCCAAGCAGCGCCTGGCTGCTCACTTGCCCCGGCAAGCAACTCTGACTCTGCAAGCCGGCATGGAGGGGAAAGGGAACACTGAAGGGGAAGCCCTCCATGTGTGTGTGTGTGTGTGTGTGTGTGTGTGTGTGGTGCAGGTGCGAGCGTCCAAGCAGTGCCTGTCTGCACCCGGCTGCACACCTCCTCTCCCCTCCCGCCAGCGCGAGGTCTCCTCTCCTCCGCCTTAACACTCCAGCTCCAGCTCTCTCCTCTCGGTCTCCTCACCTCTGCCTTAACATTCAGGCTCTAGCTCTCTCCTCCCGCTCTCTGCACCTCCGGCTCTACCTCAGGCTCCTCCAGTGCTTTCCCACCAGGCAGGGAAAGACGGGGAAACGCCCAGCACGCCTCCTCTCCTCTCTTCCCAGCGCAGGGGTCTCAGAAGCACTGCTCCCATTGGCTGTGAGGCCACCTTCTTTTAAAAGGGGGGAGCAGGATTGAGGAGCGGCAACCCCTGTGAAATGGTCGTTCGACCCCCAAAGGGGTCCCAACCCCCAGGTTGAGAACCACTGCTTTAGAGAATGTCACGCTCCTTTAGGCCTGAAGCTGTGCCCCCACTCCAATTGGTTTCAGTGTGTTTCTGGGAGAAGAGAGGTATTGTGCCTATCTCCTTCTCTATTGATTTGATTCTGTTTTCTCTTCTATAGTTTTGTTTAATATAAAATATTCTATAATAGTATTGGGGTAAAATGCAGTGAAGCCCTTTGTAAATCTTAGTGTGTTTATTGTTGGTCACAAAGGGCTCAGTACTTGGATAATTAAGTTTTTTAAAAAGCCTTATCCCTATGCTCCATTTCCTCTCTTTTAGTTTGTCCCTCTGTTCTCCCCCCCCCCCAATTGTGCTTTCCTCCCATTGGATCATATGCTTTGAGGAGCTTGCTCAGGTTGGAACTATTGGTCTGGAGATAAATTTAGCTAAGTCCATGACTTCTCCATATGTACTCAGAAGTAAAGGCCATTGAACCCCTTTGTAATCCATTAGTATATTTATTAATGCTTATACAGAGCTGGACACTTGGATTGTTCAGTGGAAAGTTTTTCTCTCATATACATGCATTTCCTTCTCTCTTGTCTCCTTCCCTTTCTCCCATCTCTCTGCCCATTCCTCCCATTCTGTTTCCCTTCTACTCCTTTCTTCAGAGATTCACACACTTTGAGGGGTTTAGAAAACCTGGAGCTTGAAGCTAATTTACAAGCAACTATATTAATGTCCTCCCCTCCTAGGATAAGTTTTCCTTTTTAAAAAAAAAGTACCATGAACCAAACTTACAGTGTACTACCTATCTTTGCAGGTCATGATTCTTTATAGGAAGTGAGGAAAAAGAGTGCTTGCCATGATTCTCTTGTGATGAAAATGTTCTGCATAAGCTCAGAAACATTCATAACATCTAGAATTGTTCATTCTTGACTCACTGATTGACATTTTTAGCCAGCCACTTACTGCTGCACTTGCAGTGGATCTACTGATCGTCTAGCTGAAAAAGACCTCATTCCTCACTAATCTTTGACATAACTCCTTAAAATCATCAATAAACAAGGCATTTGGAGAGCAAGTGAACAGTGCACATTTTTGCAAGGGTGGCATAGGAAAGAAAAAAGAAGAGGGGAAGAGATCAGTTGGAAAACTTAATTCAGGTTGAAGATGAGATCCCATAAAAGATCTCAAAGATGACAGCCTTTCCCAACAAGCCAGTTTCCAGACATGCTGAACTTCCACCATTCCTAGGCAACAATTGTATTCTGGCCATCTGGGGGAAAATCCATTTTGGTGGCGGACAAACTCAAAATGACAACAGCACTTTTTGAAAGAACCAGTAAGGAAATGTCCTAGAGTCAAGAGTGACAACATCTATCCTCTTTGCTGAAAATTCCACTGTTTTCTGAAAAATAAACTTTTTAAATAACAAATTAAACAATGTTAACCTTATTAAACCATTTCATTTATTGATGTTACTATTTTTATGAATTAATTTCCCAATTTCTAACTTTTAACATTATCAAATTATTTTCTAAAATTACAGTTCCAGCTCAGGACCCTCTGAATCTACACTACTAAGATTGAAACAAGAACAGAAACATTTTGGATTCTTGCTCTACTTCAGAGGATGACTTTATTCTTTGGAATAATGGTCAATATGAAACTAATCACTTCCTGGGTAATTAGTGCATCTGTTCACCATAAGTAGCAGGGTTTGTGATGTAAATGCTGAGCCAGATGCTAGGTAATATCTTAGTAATAGCTTGTCAGATATGAAAGCAAAGATGTACATATGAAAAGAGCTTGTAATAGTTATCATATTTATCTTTATTGTTATACCCCTTAAATTATTTTGTACTGTTTTAAATTACAGTTGTTTTACACGATGATTTATTTAACTCTTTTTCAACTTCTGTGTCATCAGGTTTTTTGCTGTATCTTGTATTAACCTTGTTGTACACTGCATTGGGTCCCTTGTTAGAAGAAAGGTAGAATATAAATCAAATAAATAAATCATGTACAGAGTATGTACCCCTTTGTCACAGCAGTAGATCTGTAAGCTTGGCATTTTGGCATCAAATTAGGTACATGTCACACTCACATATCTTTATGAGTGTTGATCTTTTCCCTGAGTACAGATCACCAGTAGTAATAATGAGGTTCACACTCACCATAAAAACACTGTATTATGATGTTCTTTTGGTCAAAGTGGACAATCTACTCCAGCAATCTCTGACTTTGACAATTTTGTGTAATAATATATGGACTCATTCTGTGCATCAGGCAATGTGTGGCATGTATCATTAACGATACTCTGTCTGTTGGTGCTGGGCTTAGCATGTCATCTCAGTTGAGTCTGGAGAATAGGATATTACCTCTAAAACAAGAACTGCTAATAAAATGCCATTAGACTGTGATTTATGGGCCTCTTACAAAGCAACCACAGGCTTTGTAAATGGAGAGGAGAAAAAGCTGCACTTCTGATGGACAAGAATTTGTTGAGACAAGGGAAATAGATGCTAACTGCGAAGAATCAGCACAGTCTTTGCATTGCAGCTGAAGAATCTATTGTGTCTAATCATATTGCTGTTTCCTCACTCTTTCCAACTATTTCTTGCTTGCACTAAGAAGAATTCCACCATCAGCATCTTACCACAGGCATAGGTTTTGTATTTTAAATTAAATGGAACACTTTGTTCCAGTTGTTGACATTTTAACTATTTTAAGATACAAAAGTCTGTTGCACCCTAGATTTATCTCAGAAGCATGTTTCAGAAAAGGAACATGTTGTAGGAAAAGGAAAAGGTTTAAGATAAGAGCAATCTTAACAGATTCCAATTTCAACCCAGATTGGAACAGTTTGTGAGAACTTTCACTGTTAGAGATGAGAATACCCATCAATTTTCTTTTCTTTCGTATTTGAATTTGGCTAAATATCAAGTTCTTTCTATCCTGCATATTAAGGAATGCATAAATTTTGACAAATTAACAGTTTTAAAAATTAAAATCACATCCTTACCTATAGAGCAGCAAATGTAACTGGCACTTTTCCTAGTTACAAGTTAAATGTCAATCCTCTATACCTTCACTAGAGTTAATCACATAACAGGGTATGAGGAAAGTATACATATCAACAAAAGTTTCTAATGATGTTTCTAACATTACTTCTACATACACATACACATGACTATCCAAACTGTAGTGACATACTGTAAAATGTGAGTAAAGATTGAGCTATAGTAGACATAACTCCCCTCCACATACCCTTTCATTTTACAGGAAGATCAAGGAGAGCTGCCTTGCAGGGTTTTTTTCCTGGTTTTATATGTTTTGAGGTATTCTTCAGATTCTTTGACTCTAAAATTTCCATTTTATTCTGGAAGATTCACTAAACAAGGGCTGAGGATTTATCAGGTCAGAACTTTATTCATAAAATCACTGCAAACATTCCTCATGTATTAAAAATGGTGACTGGAGACCTTGCAAATGCTTCTCTGATTGCAAGGCCACTACCCTTTATGTATTTAGGTAAATTCTAAATTGCACACCCCAGATGCATGGATGGGGCGGGGGGATTCCTTCCCCAAAAACAATGTGTAAGTAAACACATTTGCAATCATTAACAGCCATTAAGAACAGAAGCCTACAGCTAATGTTTACCTGTACCAGATAATGCCTTGTGTCTATTATGACCATGGATGGTAAATCTGCTCTAGATTTTAATTTGAATTTTTAGAGTTATCCAAGGTGGTGAACCTATTTGGGGGATAGAGTACAATACCCTGGATAGCTCCTTTAAAGTTCAGACTAAACTTGCAGGCTGCCCACTGAGAGGGAAGCCAGCAGTCTCCACTGAATACAAGAGCAATTGGAAACTGATACTCTTATATCATTTGGCACTGGACTTCTCTTTTGCATTTTGACTTGGCAGTTGGTATCCTAGAATCATTGCTGAATATTCTCTCTTTGAGTTGAGAATAATTCACTCGCTCATCCTCAAATAAAGTTTAAAACAAATTCCCTTTCTGAGAAATTGGTTGACTCAGAACTCCAGAATTCTTAATGTCCTCCAGTTTTGGGGAAAAGGATGGATATAAGTAAAATCAATATTACTACTATTATAATATAAAGTCACCTGGACTTCAAATTAGTTCTCCTGTCTATTTCTTCATACCTTCCTGTTCAATTTCCTTTCCTAATCCCATTTTCCTCTCTTTGTTGTTGGTTCAGTTGACAGTCTTAAGGAACACATAACCATGTTTGTTCCCCTCATACTCTAGCAAAAAGCCAACGCTAAAGGGTAACTGAAAGGGCAACCTATGGATTTGGAGTTAAGACCTACAGCACTGAGAACGTCCTCTTTTTCTCTCATCTCCTCTTGAAAAGGTACTTTACACTTTCTGTTACTTTCCAGTTTTTCCCTGCCGCTCTTCCTCTTCTTCCTCCCCCTCTCCCCTCCCATTTATTTATACCTTGCATTTTTCCCAGTCTGGGACTCAACTGTCTTACAACACTTAAAAGACACAGCTTAAAAATATACCTATCATTAAACTGTCCATAAAATTAAAACCAGTTAAAACATAACTATTAAAAACAAGTAAACAAATCACAGATAGATAGTATAGCACAATTCTGCAAGGCCCAGCCCCCTTGAGCGGTCAATCTTCAAAGGCCTGCTGAAATAATTTTAAAAAGTCCTTACCTGCCTATAGAAAGTCATCAAGAAAATAGCAGTCTAACCTCTCTTGCAAATGAGTCCCAGTGCCTGGGAGCACTGAGTTGGCGCTTTCCCATGTTCCCACCAGGTATACCTGTGTAAGAGAAAGCTCTCACAGAGGATCTCAGAACATGGGCAGGCTCATATAGAAGAATGAAGTTCTCTTGATAACTTGGACCTGAGCAGTATAGGGCTTTAAAGAGTCATTATCTGCACTTTGAATCATGGCTAGAAACAAGTTGTGTGCTCCCTGTTGCCAGTCCCAGTTAACAATCTGCATGCAGCTGTTTGGACAAGGTGAATTTTCTGAACACTCTGCAAAGTGTTGCTCCACATAGAGCTCATTACAGGATGTAACTAAGCTATGTGTTATTGTGGCCAGATCAGAGGTCTCTATGAATGGATACAGCTGCCACACAAGCTTCAACTGTGCAAAGGCCCACCACTGGGAGCTGCGCTTTTAGGCTCATAGCTCCATTCAGGAGTATACTCAAATTCTGAACCTGTGTCTTTTGTGGAGTGGAACCCCATCCAGTACAGGCTGAATCTCTATTCTCTGGTCTGCCTTTTGACTGACCAGGAGCACCTCTGTCTTGTGTGGATTTATGTTTTAATTTCTTTACCTCATCTTGTGTTTTGACAGACAATTTCAGCAGTTAGAAATATATGGCAAATATTGTCTTCTCAATTGCAATTTGACCCATATGCTTCTGCCAAATTGACTTTGTAGGAGAATCCAGATTTGGAAATTGGTGGGGAACCATTTTTATGGAAGGTGTGGGTGAAAAATGGGATTGTTACCTTAAATGAGATAGTTGGTGTTGATGATGAGTTTTTGCCTTGTTCATTTTGCAGGAGCAGTTTAAACTATCTCTTTCAGCTACATGGCAATATTTACAGCTGAAACGTTTGTTACCGTACAGATTTGACCCTGAATTTTTAAGTACACTGAAGGTTCCCTTAATATTAGAGACATTAAAGCCAAATAAGTATTCAAACAAACAATTTATTTATATAAATTTATGTTATCTATAAATAAACATGACATTCAAGGTTTACAGTAATGATGGAATAGCAAATTGGAACATCCAGTTCTGACTACTCAATGGCCATTGGTTTTAACATCTATAATTAGTATGGATATGGATCTCCAACTACATCTTATAAAGCAAAAATTGCTCTTTCAAGTATAGTGGTCACCACAATGTCTATCCAAGAAAGGGGTTTCTAAATCATCAAAGTACTAATGCTTCTATAACACATATATTTGGGAGTTGTCCTATAGTAGCTACATTTTGGGAGGAATCACATCAGTAAATTTAGTATTGGAAAATTCCTTGATATCCAGGGATGTTTTGTTTTGTTTTATGAATTATTTACCAGTTTCTTGGAGATTAACAGTGGCCAATGGAAGCAGATTTTTTGTGTCTTTTCAGGAGAAGTGCAACCCCATTCAGGAGAGGCTGGACATGAGTATCCCTGGGAATTACCTACTCACAGTGGTTCTCTATTGTCAGCCTCAGTTTATTGTCCTCATCCATCCTAAGATTGAGTCCATACAAATTGTTCACCATCTCCATAGCCTTCCTTGATTCAGATGACAGCAAGAAATAGAGATGGTACTATCAGCATAATGGATCACAACTCACTCAAAATAACCTGGGTAACCTCACCCAATACCTTCATATGGATGGTAAAAGCCACAAGAACAAAATGAACCCTCCAAGGCCCCACCACTCACTATAGTAAGAAACTAAAGTTTTCCAACAGTGTTTCCTGGAACCAGTCTTCCAGGAAAAAAAAGCAGAACTATGATATCACCATGGTCTCCAACTAACACAAGTGTTCCAGAAAAACAAAATGATCAAAATACAGAAAGTCACTGAAAATATGAAACAAAGACAATTTTGTTTGTCCATGAGTTTGGCTTCAATTTGACCTCAGTTTGGCTTCATTGAATAAAAACAAATCCAGAAATAGAGACAATTAACAATAAACAAAATGTAAAAAAGTGTGCAAGGTTTCAACATTCCTACAATGTTTCATTAGCTAGGAGATACAAAAGTGGGGTATTTGGGGAGAAAAGGGGGATTCCAAAAAGTAAGCATATAATTGTCATCATGAAGTCTGAAGTTATGCAACTCGGTCTCAAGATGGTCAAGGCAGACTAAATGAGTCTCTAGTGGGCATGAAAATTTCACATTTGCACCTACTCTAAGTACCTGGTGAAAAAACAATGATTTTTTTTTCCCCGAAGATGAAACAATGGCTGGAACATAGAGATCTATCTGTCCATTGCCTTAAGCAAAACACTGACATTCCTGAATTGGCAGAAAGCAAAAGTACAGGGTAATATGGAAGTAATTGTGTCAGCAAAGTTAGAGATTAAATTTAGGTGTACGCTAAGTTAAAAAAAAATTCAGTTGAAACCACATGAGATCACTGAGAGATCAAACAGAAGGATCAAAGAGAATAATCAGGGTTGCCCTTTCTCTCTCTTAATAGAAGCCTCCCATAGGGACTATTAAAGTTATTATAATGACAAATCCCCAACTAACCCTGTTTTGAAATGTGTCTAGATACTTCACTTCATACAACAGTGAAGGAAGCTGGATTGAGGAAGCCATTGAAATTTCCTCAAAACCAGAATATTTGCAACTGGATACTTGTTACAATCTTCTTTCCTAAGAAATGATCTCACAACCGCTTGCTTGAAAGTTGCCAGGATGAGCCACCTTCTCAACAAGATCTCATCAAACTGGAACAAATCAAATTGACCCCAGGCCAGAAAGTGCTCTGGACACATCTTCTGGAACCCTAGGAAGATCACTTAAGATGTATCTACATCATAAATTTTAGGCCCTGTCCACATCAGGCAATTAGAACAGGGCAGTACGTCCTCTCACAGAGGTCGTCTGCACCCTGGAGCGGACTAGGAGCGGACTACTTACCGGCGATCCACACCTCAGTCCACTCCAAAACGACCCCAAGTGGTCCTCCAGTTTTCTAAAGACCGCAAAAACAGGCCTTTATTTTCCTGGAACGCACCATTGAGTTCCTGCTCCCTGGAACGCACCAATGCAAGCCTGCGATCTGCGGAGTGTGAGCTTTAGGCATGGCGAGCTTCAGCGGTTGGTCAAGACCCACAACCAACCAGAAGCCGCCATTTTGGAAGCCAGAAGCCACCATTTTGGAAGCTGGAGCAGTGCAGATCTACAGACCTCACACTGCTCTGATTCGCCCTGGAGGAGGAGCCCTGCAGAAGGGCTTCAGGGACAGTCCACGTTGCTTCAGACCCCAGAAGAAGCGGTAGGTAACAGCACGGAGCGATCCCCTCGCCTCATGCGGAAAGGGCCTTATACTCAGTTACTATTTATCAATTAATGTATCTATATTTCACCTTTCCCCCTGCCATGGCTCTGAAGGTAACACACAACGATAAAGCCATTTGTTGTACATAAGTCAAAACACTTATGAAAGGCAGTTCTAAAAAGCCAATATTCTTCAAGCACAGATTAAAAGAACTGATTAAGAACTATTTTCAAGGTCCAAAGGCCAAATGGGACAATACAGTCTTAGGACATTTCCTCACCACACTGTTACAGTGCTATTATTCCACTGTCAACATCCTATGGGTTTGCAGTTTAGGGAGGGGCATTGGAAGTGAAAGAGTTAATGAGAAACGGGGAATATTTCTTTCTATTGTTTGTGTGAAGAATTTAAGGTTATTGATAATGTAAATATTGTAATTTGTTGAGATGTTTGTAATTTGTTGTTAATCATATATATATAAATATATAAATATATATATATAAAAGAATTCTCAGTCAGAGAGCTCTTTGGCCTCAGTAAACTACAAACCCCAGAATTCCACAGGATGTTGAAAGTGGAACAATAGCACTATAAAAGTGTAGGACAGAAATGGCTTAGCCTCTTTACTGAACTTCAACAGGGATAGACCCAAACTGAACTCCCTTTGAAGGGATCCGAACAGCTGAAGTACATCTACAGAAAAATCCTGTCTCCTGCATTCATTGGATCTGTGCTGAGGATCTCAGATTAGCTTTATGCTAGCTTCATTGTGGTGTATCACCCACCAATCCTGAAATCTGTGTTACAGAAGTGAGCTGGGAGTTTTCTATTAGTATTAAACTCCTTACCAAACAACTGATCCCAGTTTTCCCTGTGGAAAAGGAATGCCCTTAAACTCTTTTAGTTAGGCAGATGAGATAGCCTAAAATCCAATCACTAATGCCAATGCCACTGAGTAGACCCACTGACTCAATTGCTGAATGGTGAGTTAGCCCATATGTAAATCCTAGTTGCCCTACTGTAATTTTTATATATAATTTATACTTTTATCAATACTTTTATACTTTATTTATACTTTTATTGAGGTTTTGTATAGTTTTTAATCTGTATTGTTTTTAAATATGCTGTTAGCCACATTGAATCCCTTTATCGGGACAAAAACATGATGGTGATGATGATGGTAATGATGATGATGATGACGACGACGACGACGACGACGATGATATAATTTGGACCAATAATTGGATTTAGGCAGATGTGTTCTCAGGCATCTAGTCCAACTCTCCAGCCAAACTCCTGGTAACCCTAAGATTGTCTTCAAACTGTTTTTACAGAATTGTACAATGATATCATAGGAAAAGTATTGTTAGACAAACTTGATAAAGTTTTATTTTGAAAATAAACTTGAATGTTTTTTTGGGGGGGGGATGCTTTATCTCAAACTGACTGATACAGTGTATGCAAAATGACTTAAGGTTAATGAAGTATGCCTATTTATATACATATATAGACATTCTGCCAAGCTAAGAAAGATAAGGTCTAGAGAATGATAAAAGTTGCACCACTTCAGAGCTGCACGCATTAAATGACAACAGAGATTTCCATCTCATTTGGGGGAGATAAAGCAATTTGCAAAAAGCCTATTACAACTGTGTGTTAAAGGAAATGGCAAATAAAAAGTTCACATTCTTTCTTGTTGCTATGGCAAATGTATAATAGGCACAATTTGAAAAGGTAATAGTTTTAAAACTGAAGTACCATTTTTTTTTTCTGAATAAAATTGAAAAAATGTTTCTGGCAAAAACTAACAAAAACATATTGAATATAAATTCGAGTGACCAGTATCAAAACCTGGCTTGGAAAATAGACTTCAAATACAAATTAATATATATAGAAGATTAATTTTATTAAGCAATTTCTGCTTCAGTAATTAAAATTTCAGTCCTGGATTCTGTGGATTGTCAGCTTTGTTCCTAGGTCTCCTAAATTTTGGCAAAGAGATGTGGGAGAGAAAACATGTTGAACAGATGGAGGTTATCTATCTGAAAATAAGCACAATGCAAGGATGTGAATATGTGACATTCTGAAGCGTTTCCCTCTTCACTTCCAAAGAGGATAACTTTGTAAATCATTTTTATGTGCCAGTCATTTCGTGAAATGAAAACTAATGGACTGGACTATGGGGGGTATTTATAAGAATCATATAGTTCATTAGAATATGAGAATAATCATGTCAGATCAGACCAAATGCCTGTCTAATCCAACCTTCTGGACAATCCTGCCTACCAGCAGGATATGAAAGCAGTAATTCCCTACATCTTGCATTCCCCAGAAATTGTATTGCAAAGATATAAAGTCTCTGATACTCATACATTTTAACTTATTTTTATCCTACCTTTTCCGCACAAAACTATTCCCCGAGATGGCAAGGAAGTGATATATTAACATGGACTGAAAATGAGAGGGAGTATCTAATTTAGTGTTCTCAAATGCTAGACCATGGTGCTAAGTCTTGGCGCTGCCGCCTCTTCTCTTTTCCTCTGACCAAGTGTACGTGTTCCTTTGAAGACAGGGACAAACAGTTGCTGGCCCTCTGCTTCTTCACAGTGGCTGCTGTATTCTCCACAAGTGGTCCCTTTGGCCACCTCCTCCTCTCCCTCCTCTCAGACTGCAGGCCAGAACCAGGGCACAGCCAGAGGGAGTGGTTGGCACAGGGACATACTGAGGTGCCTCTGTATTTGCTGCCCCAGATATCACTTAATGTTAGAAGTACACTATTGATGTTTGTGGCTTTTCTGATCAGGTTAATTTTTCTAGCTCCACTCATCTTCCCTGAATGGCTGAAGTTTCCTTTCTTAGGCCATTTCCACATGTTACTTGGTCCTGCTGTCCTCCCATCGCAATCCCAGCAGTGCCTTTGCCAGGAAGGGAGTGTGACAGGAATGCTTCCCTCCACACCTGGCTGGCTTCCTGTGGAAGGGAGTGCTTAATGGATTTAATCCATTAAGCGAATATCCCACAGTTCTGATGGGTGGAGGTGGGATGGCAGTGGGACTGTAACAACGTCATGCAGAAGCATGGTCCGTGGACCGCTGCTATCCCATCCCCATAGCCAGACTGTGATACCATGAGGAAATGACCTTAGTCTAAGGTGTGCATGGTTTGCATTTTTGTTAGCAAAAGCCTGTTTGAGTCCTGCTTAGGTACTACTTGATTGCTTTTTCTGTTCTTTTTTTTTAAAATTTGCTTCTCTTTCTTTCTTGTCCTCTTTCTCCTTCACTTCATCCCTATCCCCAGGAGTTATTGGCTAAATATATCATCCTTCCATTCTCTTTCTTTCCCATCCTCCTCCTCTTTTCTCTTCTTTTCTGACCCTTGGCTCAACTGGCTAAATGCCCACCCACCCCCAAGATATCTCTTTCTGTCTCTTACTCTTTCTCCTTCTCCCTCCTCCTACATTTCTTAGTTGCATTTATCTTCCCCACTCTCTTAATCTCTCTTAATCTCCCTCACCCCACCCATTACAATTCTCCAGGCTACATTTGTTTTCTTCCTCCTTCACCATTCACATCTCTCTCCCATCCTCTTTCTCGTTCAGCTGCCATTTCTCCTGGCTACATCCATCATCACTTTCTTTCTCCTTCCTCCCCTTTCTATCCCACTAACTTTGTCACTCCATCTCCACAAACTTTGAAATCATGTCTGGAATATGTTCAGGCTTTAGCATTTTAAAACTTCAAGTTTCAGCAAAATGAACAAGGCTTGTTTCTTCCTGGACATACATAAATAAGATTGTTAACTTATTATCAAGATGATGGTCATAATTACTACGACTATCATTGTAATCATGCTCATCATCACCATCGCTGTCTCACTCTCTCCAAAATATCTGGTGATCATTAATAACATTATCATGAATAGAGTGGTAATTCTTTTGAGGGTGAGGTAGGATCACACAGTTCTGATAAGAGAAAAATATCCAGTGAGGGATAATGGTTAATGGCAGCAAACCGCGCAAGCTGGGAAGACTTTCTTTTTACTTGGAAAATTTCATTTGGTTATTTCACAGCTCTCATGTGTTAAAATCAAAAAGTAAGAGAAGGAGAGCTAGGAAAAGTTCTGTTCTGTTTTGTTTTCTGTTCAGTGCAGAATTTGGAAAACTTTATTTCCAGTCTGAAATATGTTTTCTCATGTGGTGTCCCCCCCCAGTGAATTACATGCTTTGAGCAGCCATGGTTGATGTTTTATGTATCATGGTTACCAATATTACTGGTGCCTATCCTCTGTGATATCATCAAAAGGTATAACTAGGTCTCAGGTTTTGTCTAGGTCTTGGATGTTTCTGACCTGACAACCCTAGCCTGGTAAAGAATCTAGTGATGACAGATATATTTGATTCTGTTGTTGTTTGGAAAAGCCCAGGCCAAAAATATACAATTTATCACCTTTTAATATCTACCAGACTAGCCATTGCTCAAAGATGAGAACTAATGGAAGCATTTACAGCCAGACACTGGGTAATTACATGTCAGAGAGTGCTGAAATGTTTAAAGCAATTTGTAATAATATGACAAGACAAATTTATGTCTCTTAAGATTTAGAAATTGGAATTAAGCCCTTTGTTTCAGATTAACAACATGCCACAGCTTTAATTAGTGATTAAGTGTTAATGTAAAATTTCATTTCATAGTTCTTGTTTGATACTATGTACACTAAAGATCCCATTTATAATATATCTGAAATGTATTTTGATATGTTGATAAAGCTGATAAAGAAGGAACAGTGTATGTTACCCTGTGGTTTCAGTTTATTCCTGAAAAACAATGTGTGAATGCTTATCTTACTGATCAAACGACTCACATCACCTTGTACCTTCTGTGAAGCTCTAAAAATTACACCTGAACTACCGCATTACCGGTTAAAGCAATTGTCCTAATCCTGCTGAAGTCAATAAACAAAGACTTAAAATAAAAATAAATACAATAAAATAAATAAGTCATGAATAATTCACACCATCAGTTTCAGTGAGATTGAAATCTGAAATGTGACTTCATTGAAATGTGACTCACTTTAGCTGGGTTAAGCCAACATGTTCCTACATCATATTTCCCCCCAACATATTTTTTTTCCATATATGAACACATAGCAGCAAAAGTAGAACCAATAGTCCGGCAGATGTAGTAGATAGTGCCCCTCAGCTGCTGTTTAATGTTGGAGTCCCCCACTGCCAAGTACGTGCATGCACAGATATATAGTCAGCCCTCTACCTTTGCAAGTTTAACTTTCATGGATGTGATTATCTGTGAGTTTCTCCAACCCCTGCCTTCCCTGACCTTAGGTGTTTCTTTTCTGGGGGAACTTTCCCTCTTGGCAGCTCTAATCAGCCCTTTAAAAAAAACTGCCTCTGGTCCTCCTTTTCTTTCACCAGTCAGTGCCTAGGGACAGCTCAGGGCCCAATGTTTCAGCACAACAAGCCCTGTCCTAATGCTCCCTCAACACACACACAAAGAGGGAAGTGGGTGAGAGAAGGGGTTGACACACACTCTCTTTCCCTCTCTTTTCCCTGACCTGGTTTGGAGCCTGGGTACATGCTCTCCCCACTATGTCTCAGCTATCTCTTCCAACCCTAGCCAATGTGGAAAGCTGACTGTATACCTAATTCTGCCCGCATCTTTCCTACAATGGAAGGGGGAGGAAGAGGAGGAGGGAAAGACGTCTGTAGCTGCTACTCTTCATATAGCCCTGATTGCATTCTGTGATGGCTCCTCTTTTTCTGTCCAGCTCACACACTGGACAGAAAGGAACAGTGATGTAAACTCAAGTCAGTTGATTCGGACTCAAGTCAGACTTAAGACATTTCAGTGACTTGACTTGGACTCAGCTCAGCAATAAATGATGCACTGACTCAACTCAACTCGTGACCTGTATATTTTTAGTGACTGACTTGTAGTCCTTGGTTCAGTAACATAACACATTCATCCAGAAAACTTACAACTTTGAGCAACACTTCTACTCCTTTCTGCCTATTGGTCACATGACACTCTGTCTCAAGCCCAAAGTGTGGACAAATTTGTCAGAAGGGAACAGCAAACAGGCTAGGTGATGGGTGTGAGGTAGGGTTGAGATTTGCTCAGCAGCATGTCCCAGCTGCGTATTGGAGGAGCCTTTTAAAACTTTTGCTAAGAGCAGAAGGTAAGACTCGCTCCCAGCGTGTAGGGCAGGTTTCTCAGAGGGAAACAGCAAATGTATTAGGCAATGGGCTTGAGGAGGAAGGATTCTTTCTTCTGAGGCTTTTTTGAGGCTTCATTAATGGGGAATAAGAAGGGATTCTATCCCCTACTTTCAAAAAAAGCCTTCAGCTTCAGAAATGGGAAGTTTCCCCTCTTCCGAGTTTCCCCACTTCTGAGGCCACAGACTCTTTAATGTCCATTGACACAAAAGCCTCCAGCTTCAGAAAGGGGGAATAAGAAAGTTCTTCTTGCATTCTGTGATGGCTCCTCTTTTTCTGTCCAGCTCACACACTGGACAGAAAGGAACAGTGATGTAAACTCAAGTCAGTTGATTCGGAATAAGAATAAGAAAGTTCTTATTCCCCACTTCCGAAGCTGCAGATGGGAAAATCACAAATATGGAAGGCTGGTTCTGCTTAAATTATTATAACTGACTTTATTTGACTCTGTCTAGAAATTCTGGAATATAGGTTGGGGTATAAAGCTGGCTTGCAGTCTTGAGACTTGACTTGAAAGTATTTTGCAAGAACTTGAGACTTGAAGGTAGAGACTTGGGACTTGACTTAAGACTTGGAGTAAAAGACTTAAATACATCATTAGAAAAGAAGGAGACAGGATGAGAAGGCAAACTACTACTTAAATGTCCACTGGAGCTAAGCAACTGTGGGAGGAAGGTGGGAGGAAATCACTTGCCTCCTTGTCTCTTTAGCATACAAGCTGGTCTTATAGAAGAGATGCCACCACCACTGCCTCCTCAATCTCTCTCCTTCCTCCTTCCAAGGCCGGGACTGTGGGGATAGGTCAGACAAAATTAGCAACTCAGAAGTCTTGCCCTTTCCACTTCAGGCTAGATCTGTTTGTGTGAACAAAGGAGAAAGTTTCTAGCTTTCTGTGGTTCTTTGTAGCCTTCAACTGGTTTTCAACTTAATGAGATAATGCAATGTCATATTTAGGCTGTCTCAAACCCCTGGCTCTAGATTGAAGAACAGAGGAAGCTCAAGTTACCATTTGTTTGCCTGAGGCCTTCAGTAGTGGCCTCTCAGAAATTAGATTAATGGCTGGATGGGCCATTGATCTGATAGAGAATGGCAATTCTTGTGTTCTTTTATAGTATTACACAAGATGGAGTGAAACACAGATTTCTGAAAAGTGAAAATGTTTTGCTATTCCAGGCACACAACTTTATGTCCTGCTTGAGGCAAAATGGGTACAATGTGTGAAACTAGAATCTAGCAGAGTCTTGTTCACATACCCTTGCTGTAGAAGACTTGTGACAGATGTAGGTGTACAATTCTGTCAAGTTAAATAGAAATCACATCTTGGTTTGCTGTGTGACTTGACAGGACTAAAAATGCTAAAGGCTTCTCCATCGCTGGAGCATCAAGTCTGTTTTCTTTGTTGTTTTCCTAGCAGAGTGGGAAGGGGAAAGCACTATATTAGTTCAAAAGTTAGTATACTCCCCCCCCCAGTTTGAAAGCTTCACAGAGAAATGTCAGGACATTGAATATCTAAAATATTTTTATTGCCTTCCATGACTCATCCCTGACATGCCCTTGGCGTATTCCTTTACCCACTACCACTATCAAAAACATGACTGGTGGTACCTCAATGCTGGCAGAGCTTTCTGTCCATATACATGTTGAGCCCTGTCTTGAACGTACAGCTCCTCTTCATCAGTAGTGCAACATTAGGTTGCAACTTATAAAAAGGCTCATTATCCCAGGTTACAGCTTATGATAAACTGCATAACAAGCTGCAGGACTTCAATCCTGGTTACTTGCATTAATTCCTATTGATTTTGATATGTTCATGATGAACATACTGCATGCATTTCCTTAAAGATTGGGAGTTATTTGCTGCACAGACAGAGATGTGGCCTTCCTGTCTGCATAATGTCTTGTATTACTATACAAAACCAATAGTTCTTTCTTTTATACAGTGGAGATTCTTGCAAATTGCACATTCACAGAAATTCTTCTTACAAAAGTGTGCCTTGTATTTATGTCATGAAACCATCTTGTCAAAGACCAGGGTTAGGTGACTCTGAAGGAACACACATGCTCTTCACACCAGACCTCAAAAGGGCTGCCCCTCCCTTTCATTTTCTAAAACATTCTTATTTTTCTCAGAACGGTCCTATTCCCTTTAGGCATAATGGACACAATTTTGCCACCTCAGAGTCTCTTAGGTTCAAGGGAGATCTCTTTTTTAAAAAAACAGGAAGTTTGCCAGAAGCAATCCTCATTTTACAAACAGACAAATTAGGTTGTTGTGGGTTTTCTGGACTCTGAGGCTGTGTTCGATTAGTATTTGCTCCTGACGTTTCACCTGCATCTGTAGCTGGCATCTTCAGAGGATCTGGTGGCATGGAAATAATACAGAATATATATACTTATGTAGTCCCTGGGTGGGAGGAAGCAATTTGCATATGTTACAGTTGGCCTGTGTGATGGCCTATTGTTAAATGGGATACCCCCCCCCCGGGTTGTGTTGTTAGTCAGGGGATATGCATAACAGTGCATTAAGTACATTACCAACCCATTGTCTTGTTTCCTGTAGAGGGACCTCCAGAGTCTGGGTGGTATTCATTGGCATCTTTTTGAGTCTTGATTTTAGTGTTCTTCAGTACTGGTAGCCAAATATTGTTTACTTTCTGAGTTTCTGCTTTCCTATTGAAATTGTCCATGTGTTTCAAAATCCTGGGGTTTCAAAAACAGCCTTTGGAGCTTCATGTGGCCTGCAGTTGACAGCTTTCTAACCGTACCCCACACACACACACCATAGTCTATTGTTCTATAGACTAATGAGCCAAAACTGGTATAGCAAATTTCTCTACAGGTAGGGTTGCCATAATCATGGTTTGGCTGGTCTTTACCTGGATTCTGGGCACACCATCCAGTGCCCACTTGGATCACTATCAGACTGAGATTCCAAACATTTCTCTCTCTCCCTCTCTCTCTCTCTCTCTCTCTCTCTCTCTCTCTCTAAATAATAATAAGTCTCTAGCCCTTGTAGGAGTTGAAGTATGTAACTGTTCTGTGAGAAACAAGTCTGCCCCAGCCTTTCAGGCACGAAGGAAGGCAGAATAAGCAATGCAGGCAGTGGAGGGATGCATTGCAAAGGCATGAGTTAGGTGAGGGGGGCATTTGAGGAAAGGGAGAATGAGTAGCACATGAAATGGAGTGCAAGAAGCAAGAGAGAGATACAATGAGAGGGGACAAGGTGGGTTGAGAGGGAAGAGAGGGAGGGAGAAGAAAGGAGGGAAGGATGAGGAGTTCATTGGCATGGTTCAACAAACAAGGACAGGACACAATGTGAGAATGTGAGATGAGGAAAGTGAGAGAGAAGAAAAGAAGAGATCAGTGCAAGTGGCAGAATGCAAGAAGCAAGAGAAAGGCCTGTCAGTTAAGTCTGCTGAGAGATAATGGTGTTCCAAAAGTCACATTGTAAATTCACAAACAAACAGAGCTTTGAACTTGGTCTTCCTGCTCCAGGGCTAAGACTTTGAATGTTCCACTGATTCTCACAGATCAGTTACAATTGTAACAAATGATATGAAGGTTGAAACACAGGAGAAGAAAGAATGCGATAAATAATGTACTGACTTTGCATAATTAAAATTCCAATTACAGTATTTCGCATATTTAAAATAATGTAGGTGATGTGCAAATTGTACACATAATATTCAGCTTTGATGGTGTGGAATATGGCAGTCCTGTCTACAGCCACCAAGTTTAGCACAACATCCTCACACATTATTAACAGAAATTCTCTGTTATAACTTAGCATGGAATAATGTATTTTTATTGTATCTAGAAATAATTTTCTATAGACTAGCTCCTCCATATTGTCCACAGAGCTAATGTTCCAAAGCAAACTTTCTGCCTGAGTTCTCAAAGTGTGCCCAGGCAAAACTTCCTGAGATTAAGAAAAGTGCTCAAGGATTCTTTTAGTGTACCAAGAAGATACATCTTTGCTGATATTTGTTGTACTTGCTAGAGCAGGTCTCTGGAGCAAAAAAAAATCTCACATGATCTATTTCATGGGTGTTTGTAGTATCTTGTAACTCTTCAGGAAGTTGAAATTCTCCACCGCCCCCGCCACAACGTCAGTGATTTCTTTCTAGCAGCCTTGCCATTTAATGTAGTTTCCAAGTAAACATTGTGATGGGATGTCTTCTGGCCTGTTTAAGGCAAAACTATGTGCTTTACTGCTTGCATCTTTTCCTCTAACTTTCAGCTTTTTCCCTCAGGGAGTTACCTCTCCCCCTTTAAATACCTTCTTGTGTAATCCACCTCAGAAACACAGCAGAGCTAGATAGTAACACATTAGAAATAATATTACCTGTGACATGTAAGAAGGCTGTAGCAATACTGTTTTTTCAAAATGACAACTGGTGATAGTGTCTTCCATGTAATCAAGAATATTTACATCTTACTTCTAAAACTTTTGAAGAGACATGCCATTTGGTGGATATTGTTGTTACCTGGACTTTTTCAAATTTTGGGACTCCAAATAGATATTTCCCAGATCTTCCATTATGCTACAGCTACAGCTGTGGTACGGAGTAAGCTAGCCCTGCCCTGCTCTGCTATAATTTCTACTGTCCTCTGTGATGACAGTGACCTTGTGATCAAAAAAGCCCTTGTTATCAACAGAGACTCTCCACAGGTACTGGAACTCTGGAAAAACAAAAGGTTTCAAATTGCATGGAAAACCTCCACTGTCCTGTAGAGGACAGTTTCCTCTACAGATTTGTTGCTATCCACATATAGAAGCGTGACAAAAATGATGTCACAATGGGAGAGGCTAGCACATTCCTTCTCCTGACATGTTAATATGTTAATTCAACACATTTTAACTTTGCTGTATCCCTTGAAGAGAATTTGCTATATCTTAGAGGGCAATGCCAAATTTTGAAACATGGGAAATGGACATAGGATAATGTGAGCCATGCAGCCTGAGCCTGAGGGAGATGATGATACAGGCTAGAACAATGTTAATGAAAAAGCTCAAGTAGAATATCTCTTAGGGAAAAAAATGAATGCTAATAATATTTTTAAGTTAGTAAATAAATTAAACAACATTAGATAAAAAATGCTGGAACTTCTGCTCTCTGTTCTTCAGACTAGCCATGAGTCTCCTTATGGAAAGAGTAAACTGCTTTATACAGTGTATCTTTGAATATGGCATAGCTAAATATTGCTTCAATTTTTGTACAATTAGGTAGCAAAGGACACAATTTACTTGCAGGCAAGAAGCAGAGTGAATATATCCACTCTGAAACCCATAACAACACTGACTTGGGCCTCGCAACTTCAGCATTAGATTTTCTAGTGAAAACAAAACAATCTGAAAAACTCATTTTCTAAAAAGTATTGCTTACTGGGAAAGAGCCCAAGCTTCGCTGCCTGTTTCAGAATATATTTTTGTGAGGCATTAAAAGTTTTGGATGTTACTCAGTTGATTTCTTTCTCTTTTTTTGAGCTTGAAGCTGCTCAGGTTTTATACAGTTTGAGACTTTGTAATGAAAATTTCACACAAGTCTAGTTCACTTGTGCTGCTTCAGCATCTAATATATCTCTAGAACTCTTTCTTGCACCAAATAATTTTATCTGTATGGCACTGAGGTGCTGAGCAGTTCATGAGATACTTATAGGATAAAGATAAAAATTTTAAAATGAACAGTTAGAGACAAAATGTGCACCCTACTGAGAATCATTGCAAGTCTATCCCACAATTCTTAACTCTTTTATGGATGTGACCATTGCTTTTAATGTTGTATTTCTTAATCAAGGTGCAGTGGGACCACATTATGCTAGGACAAATGCAATGGTCCACAGGCCAGGTCTGAAGGGAACCTTAGCAAGCTAAACATTTGCCCCCATCCCTACTCTGGTGCTCTCTCTCTAAAGTGAAAGGAATGAACATGCTGTTTTGGTGCATGTGACTGAAAAGTGGTTGAGAGAGAAGAGTGGAAACTAAACAGTCTGAGAAAGTATGCCTATCAGGTTTCTGAGTGCAACACAAAACTTCCGGAGGGTGAGAAAACAGAATCACATTGATCTATAGTGAGTCCATTCCCCTTTAGTGGCACCATGCTTATAAATCTCCTGGTTTTAAATTGTGTACCTGGCGGTCTGTGACCAAGAGAAGGTCTGAGACTCTGAACTGGCTGAGTTATCTTGCTGTGGTGTTCTACTCTGCCAGACTGATAATGCCTTGGATTCAACATCCATGTCAAGCCCAGGGATCCTCTCCTATAACTCAGGATTTCATTGCTTCTAGGATAACCCATCTCAATGGCATCTGGTCCCATACACGTTACACATCTAATGTGGTATTTTGTGGACAAGAAGTAAATGATCTGTGGCTAGGGATGTTTCAGTTAGTATGGACAGATCTCAGTCTAAAATGAATTGAAACAGTCACTTGGCATCATGAAAGTAGAGAACATAGAAAGGAGGAAATCCTCCATTTCCATGGGAGCAGCACTTTGCATGCCAGATGAGATTTCTCCTGATTGGAAACCTCTTCTGCTTCACTGCCTGTGCCAGGCTTCTGCAGCTACTTCCAAGAATGTCAGGGCTCCTGTATGCCCTCTGAAGACTCAAGTGCTGGAGACACTGGAATAACTTCCCTTCATCTTATAATTACATTTCCATTTCCTGTGGATCAAGTGAATAGAGAGCTCCTGTTACAGTCTCTCAAAGACACTGAAGATCTTCTGAAATAGGCAAGTTGAGATAGATGTATATGATCTTTCAGATGCCTCAGTCCCAGGCTATGCTGGGAATTGAACATGTGAACCAACACTATACTTGTTCCTGGAAACAGATTGGGATGATTGGGATGATATCATGGGCACTTTCTGCAGCTTTTTTTGGTGCTGGGATGTGGGGATCTCGCGAGCAGCCTCCAGTGAGAGGATCTCGAGTCTCTGCTGCTTCAGCTCTGCATGAGCTGCCTGCTCCGAAGCAAGCAGCGCAAAAGCCCTGCCTCTTCCATCTGCAGTCTTCCTGCACTGGGGCAGGAAGCATGACCACCGCGGTTCTGGAGGCTCCTCACACATGGCAAGCTTGTGTGGGACCTGGGAGCAACGCCTGATCACGCACCATTTTCGGCTGAAAGCTGAAAATGAAAAAGTGCATGGGTGGCGCCTGTCAGACCCTGGAGCGTCGTGCGATTGTGAGTGCATCGTGTAGATCGCCGCTCACAATCGCGCGCCGTTCCAGGCACCCTTTTGCATGGCAAATGCCATGCGAAAAGGGCCATGCTGTTGGCATGATATAGTTCCAAAGTCTACTTCCATTTAACAGCCTAAAAGTTGTGTCTTGGACAAACAACAGTTTCTAGACAGTCTTCATAGACAGTCTTCATGTAGGTGAGCTGATTATCAGATATGGTTCCAACATCTTAGAGCCTAGCCTGAAGTCTTAGGACCTGTCCCTTCTTTTCCAGTTCTCAGGGAGATGTTTTGGAATCTCAGGGTGAAATCATTGCCTTGAAAGTTACATGAAAATCTTGCCTTCTACTCCTGCAGGCTGCTTTGTTTTGACTGCTGCAGACTGTTTTTTAGTTCAAAGCAGAGCTTGGAAACTTTTCTTTCATTGGACTACAGTTCCACAATTTCTTAAAAGCAGCATGGACAAAGATGTTAAAAACAGAGACGGAAAAATGTACATTTTCTGTTCAATGCAGAATTTGGAAAACATCATTTCCAAGCAGATAAATGTATTTTTTCATTTGTGAAACTCTGAGTTCATTATTTGAATGATAGGATATGAATAACTGTAGTTCATGTTTGAATATGATATGCTCAGTGACATCATGAGAGTTCCAGCCTATCCCCTAACACATTACTGGCAGATCTTCCTAAGGCCCTTTCTGCATGATGATTGCACCCTGGCATGGGGACACAAGAGGAGCAGGACAATGCTTCTGCATGATGTCATCATGATCTTGTCCTTCTCCCATCAACAGTCAGTGTGATCACGGGGTAAATCATTGACAGAATTTCTCCATCAATGAACCCCGATTGCATGATGCTCCCATATTTACCTCCCATGTGGAAGGTCAAGAGGCATGATGGAGGCATTTTCTGGCTCAGCACAGCATGAGAAAGAGCACAGCTGATCTGTGGAAGGAAGAGGCATGTCCCTTATCCTCCCTTCCACAGGGAGCTGGTTGAGTGTGGAGGGGAGCATTCCTATCACACTTTCTTCCAGGCAAAGGTGCTCCTGGGATCATGACCAAAGGATGACAGCAAGAGGTGGTGCGGAAATGGCTTAAGTTTCAGATCCTGCTCCTGAAATAGGATCTGGAATACTCTGGCACTAGCAAACCTCTTACCAGAGTATGTGTCACTATGGTCAATCTACTTTTGTCTGGAGAGTCACAGTTGACCTACCCTCTCTCCTGGAAGAATGCACTCTATGCCATGAAGAACATGGAGAAATCTGGAACAATGAGCACACCAAAGTCATGAACCTTATTCTTTCATGGGAGTGCAATTCTAGAAGAAATTATACATGCATCACTTTTCCAGGTCAACACACAACATGTTTATGTCAACAGATAACAGTATAGTGCTTTAGAAGTTTCTTTCTCCAGACAGTTGCCACCAGCTGTAGATTCTATGAATATATTTCAAGTAAAGTTTGACTTGGTGTGCACATCGTTATCACCGTCATCGTCACCATGACACATCTCAGGTTCATTTTCTTGTACACAAAATGTGTGAACTTTAAACAAGAACACACTGTATTTTCACTTTCTTCTGCACTTGATTTTTTTTGTTTGTTTTTTTTAAAATGAAATGGCATTGCCATTCAGTGCATTTCAGAAAACAAGTCTGTACCATAAGGGCCCTGTTGTAAGCTAAAACTTTAATGGAAGGTTCGCCATCATTTAGAGGTTAAAAACAACATTTTATCTTCAGTAGGATATGACAGTCATTCAAAATATCAGCACAAACCCATTCCTGGATTTTCTACAAAGCATTCACTCTATTCAGTTTCATGTTTTTCTCTAGTTAAGTCCCCAAAGGGATTTACACCTTGCTGGTTTTTAGTTTTCTTTTGTATTTGATTTAGGTGTTAGATTAACATGGCATATAAGCTGGAGAAGTAATATATGCTTCCCTACAGACTGTCCATCTCTAAGTCAACAAAAATGTGTCTTTTTCATTTAAAGTAGAAACTCTTATAACAAGGATAATTTCAACCATGGATGTTGCTGCAGCCTTTGTTATGAGAAATCATATTTAAAATAGTATTTCAAGCTTGGAGACAGCTTTAAAGTATCTTTTTTTCCTTTCTTCCTTTGTTTGAAATAATGAGATATCTGCCAGCCTGATCTGGAAACATCTCAAAGCTGAGGTTTTCATGGAGGGAAATATCATAGGCCCTTTTTGCACGGGCTTTCTGTCGCGCGACAGCCCCGTGAGCCTCGCGGGAGTGGGAGCGTTGCTCTGCACGATGCACTTCCACTTCTGCCGCGCTCACTGGGCTGCAGCGGCGCGATCGCGGGTTTTTTGATTTTCACCTCAAAGCGAAAATCACCCGCGCTCGCGAAACGCTCCCAGCGCCCACGCGCACTTACCTCCTGTGCGGAGCATCGGGGAGGTGGCCGGGTCGCGCTTCCTTCCCTCTGCCCCTGCGGAAGGAATGGGCGGGGCGCTAGCGCGACGGACGTGACAGCCTCCTACTTCGCGTGAGTGGGGGGGACAGACGCGACAGCCTCCTGCTTCGCGCAAGCGGGGGGGGACGGACGTGACAGCCTCCTGCTTCGCGCAAGCGGGGGAGGGTGGCTCGCGCAAGAAGACTTCTCCGGGAGGGTGCCGCTTCCCCCTCCTTCCTTCTCCTGTGGAAGGAATGAGGGGGAAGCGGCACCCTCCCGGAGGAGCCTGCTCGCGCGAGAAGCCTCAATGCGAAAAGGGCCATAGTCATGCATCATGCTGAAAACAGTGACAGTGGCGAAGCCTAAAATTTCTCCTTTTTTCTAGTAAGTTGTTCATAGAAATGCTTGAATTGTGGGAATGGAGATAGAGGGGCAGTGCTCTCTTACCTGTCATGGTTATCCCCATGAGCTACTGTTCCTAGAATGTTCAGTAGGCCAAAATTTAAGAAAGACTAACTGAGACTGACAGAGAGACTTTGGGACTAGTACAGAGGTGTAAGGTGCTGCCTGCTTCACTGTCCCTAGGGAAGCTTGGTCATAGGCTAGACAAAGGGATGAAGGATGAAGACTCCAGCTCCCCATGATCATTCCAAAGACCCAGAATATCATCCATCTCTATCTGCAGGTCCTTCCCAATGTACTGAAGGAACTTGCTGAAATACTCTCTGAACAACTTGCCATCCTTTTTGAGAAATCTTGGAAAACAGGTGAGGTGTCAAAGGACTGGAGAAGAGCAAACATTGTCCCTCTCTTCAGAAAAGGAAAAAAGAAGATCCAGGAAACTAAGGCCAAGCAGCTGAACCTCAATACCAGGAAAAATATTAGAATGGATTATATAGGAATCTGTTTTCAAGTACGAGTGATCAGTAAGAGCTACCATGGGTTTGTCAAGAACAAATCCTGCCAAACTAATCTTATATATCTTTTGTTTTTAACCGGTTCGCTAGTTTAGTAGATGGTGAGAATGCTATGGCTGTCATTTATCTCAATTTCAGTAAAGCATTTGAGAAAGTCCCCCATAATGTTTGATTAGCAACCTGATAAAATGTGGAATAAATGGGAACAAAGTCAGATAGATTCATAACTGGTTGGAAACCCATGCTCAAAGAGTCATCATCAATGGCTGCATTTCAGACTGGAAGGAGGTCTCAAATGGAATGCCTCAGAGTTCTCTCCTAGCATCATTACTCTTCAATATTTTTTATCAGACTAAGATGATGGGGTAGAGGGAATCCTTATCAAGTTTGCAGATGACATAGAAGTGAGAGAAGTGGCTCACCCATTGAAAAATAGAAAAAGAATGTAAAAGGACCTGATAAAGTAAAAAATTGGGCAGAACTTAATTAAAAAAAATTAATAGGAACAAATACAAAACTCTGCACTGAGGACACAAAAACAAAATGCACAGGTATAGGATGAGGGATATATGACTCCCTACTATTACACATGGAAAGGACCTTGGGATTGTTGTTAATCATATATCAAGCATGAGCCAACAGTGTGACACTGCAGCAAAAAAGGTTCAGCAATTCTTGTGGGGCCTGTGGACATAGCTCAGTATTCTCAGGCACCAACTGGAAGCATGGTGCGCCTGAGACATTCCTGTTGTTCCTGAGCACTTGAGGGTGAAAGAGTAGCCCAGTGTTGGGATGGAGAGGTGTAGCTATGCCCTTAAGTCCTCTGGCTGCTGTTGCATACCAACAGTAGACACTGGGGGAAATGGAGCCACTTCTGATTTCTTCTGCTGAAGCTGTAAGTACATTGGTGGAGGGTTATGCACTTCCATCATGTTCCAGGAACTTGATTATTGTTTGCCAAGAGATTCCATAATATTTTTATACCTTTCAAAATTTTCTACTCTCTTTGTGGGTAATGCAGTTGTAAAGGTTTCATCTCATGTTCTCTGTAGGGAGAAGAGATCTTCCAGCAGCTGGGGAAGAATGAAGAGGAACATTTTTGTTTTGTAATTTCCACAGCTTTGAAGTTTTCAGTTGAAATTGTTCCTTCTGTTAGGATTTACACTTTTTAGAGGGTCTCTGGTGGAACCTGTCAGGAGTCCCTATAACAATCTGGGCAGCATCCAAATAACCTTTGCCTCCCACCGTTAATCCCAGAGGAATTTTCCCAGTGAGCTTACTTGTAAGGTGAGGTGGCAGCAGCATGACCCATTGTAGATCTCTTAGAGCTACTGGCATGGTTGTGCTAAGTAGGGGAGGGCAGTATCAGCTGGTAGCTTTCCTGGCCATTTTGGTGCCATTAGATCATGGAATGAAGTGCTCAGAGTTGTGTACACATGTCATTTTGCTGCAGGCCAATGGGGAACAACTTGAATAAGGAGGACACACATCTAAATAGTAGAACTGTTGGTGTTAGCAGGAGTCACAATAGCATAAACTTCTGAAAGGATTTTGGCCATAGTGACTCATAGACTGCCTGCAGCCTCCCCAGGCTTTGCTGCTGCTGCAGCTGCTGCTGCTATCAAAGTTTCCAGCACTTCTGTGAACACCAACATCCCCTTCTCTCCTTCCCTGATATCATGCTTCTTATGGGCTAATGAGAAAACAGGTCTGCTGGGAAATAAAGCATACATGCCTCATACACCAAGATAACTGGGATTTGGGCAGTAGTGGAAACAACACTGGCAGCAGCAGTAGCATTGGTGATGGTAGGTTCTCAGCAGTGGTAGGAGTATACAAGCCCTGTTGGTGTTATAGAGGAGTAATGTAGTCCTCCAGAGTCTTGCTCTAAATATTCTGGGAATTTCAAGATGTGTATGTGCATGCCTTCAAGTTGCTTGTCAACTGATTGTGACTGCATGAATTTCGTAGGGTTTTCTTAGGAAAGGAATACTCAGAGGTGGGTTTGCCTGTTCCTTCCTCTGAAATATAGCCTACAGCAGCAGGTATTTGTTGTTGGTCTCCCATCTAAGTACTAACCAGAGCTGATCTTGCTTAGCTTCAAAGATCAGACAGGATATGGTTCCTTTCAGGTATTTAGGAAATTCCAAATAGGAATTCCAAATTCCAAACAGAAAACTGGATGTGTCTAGGCCCAGTACGAGCATGAGTCACACTGGGCACTGCCAGACACTGAAGATGCTAATACCTGATGTTGGGTTTGCAGCTGCCATGCTGGTTATGAGGTTGCAGCTGTTCAAGAAATTCTTGGGCTTAATGGCAGTCATTTGGATCTTGTCCAAAATTCTGGTTCAATGCAGTATATCATATGCAATGTTTTTTAAGCATCACCATGCTTCCCACAGCCTGAATCCAACTGGTAAGGTCCAACTAGACCAGACCCTTGAACAAACAGTAAATCCCATGGGCAACCATATGATTCATATCCTTGTCCTCAGTCCCAAAGTTAAACCAATGCCTTTAGGTATGGAATCAAAGTACTATGGGAAAGCAGCAGCTGTTGAATAAGAGTTCACACTGAACAAAATAACTTGAGTGGTAAACATTTTCTCAACTGATGCTGGTACATCATCCCCCTTCCCTAAGATGAACCAAAGCAAATCACTTAATTATTCATGGTTCATTCCTCTTGTCAGAATCCTGGCAATTAACTAGAAGAAAGATCCGATAATGTAACTCAAGAGACAAGCAATTTGACAGATCTACCTTGATTTGTCCAATTAGAAAAACTGTGTAAACCTAATACCCAGATTAAAAAAAAAAAGGCAGGAGAAAGGTGCTAAAAGTTGTTAATGAACAATAGCAAGACCCTGAAACCATGATGGATTTGCTATCTTTAATAACTACCCACAGTTACAAGGTTTAAGTTTTCAGACACGCTCAGCACTTAATATAAACTGGGAATAAGGGACTTGCACAGAAGGAGAAACTGCAGGTTTATTGGATGTAAAGCATTAACTCATTTTGTGTTCTTGTGGGCTGGTCTGCTTCTGTTGTACTTGGGTTACAATATTTTTGTGCCCCAGTAGAATGGTTGGCTTCATTTCAGCCTATTATTTTCCTGCTCCTATTTCCACCCCTTGTACGGAGTTGGCGATGCCCAAGTTTGAGACACTACAGTAATTCCTATAGAATCACAGACCTATGGAGTTCAAAAACACCCTAAGGACCATCTAGTCCAATCCTCTGCCATGCAGGAATAGATAGTTTTAAAGCACCTCTGAGAGATGACTGTCCAATCTTTTTTATAAACAGCTCCAATGAAGGACATTTTGTTGCCCTCCATTCCACTGTCCATTCCACTTCTTTTGATCAGAAGGTTCTTACTGATGTTTAGAAAATAATTTTTTTCTTGCAGTCTGAATCCACTGATTTATGCCTTAATCAATGGACCACTAGAAAACAAGTTTTCTCCATCTTATAAATGATATCCCTTATGATATTTAAAGATGGCCCTCATGTCACCACTCAGTCTTCTCTTCCCTAAGCTAAATATACCTAGCTCCCAAAGTTGTTCCCTATAGGGCTAGGTTTCCAGAGCTTTTATCATCTTGTTTGCAATCCTCTGGAGAAGTTCCAGTCTATCAATATCGTTCTTGGATTGTGGTACCCAAAAAAGTACAAAGTGTTCCAGGGGAAGTCTGACTAAAGCAAAACAAGAATAGTACTATTACTTTCCTCACTCTGGACAGTATACTCATGTTGATGCAGCTTAGAATTGCATTGGCTTTCTTAGGCTGCCACATGACATTGCTTACTCATGTTTGTAATTGATTAAGACCTCTAATTCCCTTTTACCTATACTGTTGTCAAGCTAGTGCATTTCAGTCTTCCTGTCTAATTGTAGTACTTTACATTTATACCTGCTGAATTTCATGTTATTCATTCTGTCCCAGCTGCACAATTTTTTAAGGTCATTTTTTTAATGATCTGTTGTAGAACCTTTTGTGATATTGACATCATTTTAACTGAACATTAGTTGTTTGAGTATTCTTTTTTCTCTTGTTTGAAAATGAAGACAGTGTTGCCCTCTTCAATTCTGCTGGGATTTGAATTCGTTGAGAATAGCTAGTAACCCTATACTACCTACTTATTTACCTATTCTAGGCTATAGTGCCCTTACTATATCATTTGTACTATATGCACCAAATTCAGCAAGGTGCTTGTTTTGCCTGAGGCAAAGAAGGTTTTGACAGTGTCTTCTCTGCCTGTTGGGCAACATTTCACCATTTTGTCTATGTAGTGGCCGTACAGTTTCCTTGTTCTTCCTCTCAGCCAAAAAAAAAACTCACACACTTTACATATTTTTAACCTCTCTAGCAAGCCTCAGCTCGTTCTGAGTTTTTGCTTCCCTGAGTTTCTCTGGTTGTTGTTTGTATTCCTCTTTGGTGTCCCCCCCCTTCTTCTTCTTTTTTTTTTTTGTATATGATCCATTTAAGCCTCATCTTGTTTGAAAGGTTTTTACACCACCAGCTGGGTTTCTTTAGATATCTCCCATTCTTCTTTCTTACCGGAATAATTTGCAATTGTGCTTTTAGTAGCTTGCCTGTAAGAAACTTCCAGCTATCATGAACTCCTTTCATTCTGAACATTTCTTACACTGGGATCTGACACAGTATTTCCTAAAGCTTATTGAAATCAGCTTTTTAAAAGTCCAGTGTGTGCACCTGTCTATATTTGGCTCCCCTTTTTCTCTGTATAACAAATCCTAAGAAGATGTGGTCACTCCCACCCAAGTTCCCACTACTTCCTCTCCATTGACCAGTTTCTCCTTATTGGTTAAAAGGAGGTCCAAGATAGTCAAATGCCGCTACTACCTTCTGGACAATAAGTTGTCAGCAAGACAGGTAAGGAACTCGTTGGACATTCCATTCTTGCCACAGCTTGGCCACCTTGGTCACCAACAAATATCAGGATGGTTGCAGTCTCTCACTACTACTGTTCTCTCCTTTTAGAATATTTGGCCATTTGTTCTAGGAAAGTATCACCTAAGTATTCACTCTAATTTGGGGGGTCTACAGTAGAATCCACAGTAATGTCACTGTTCTTTTTCTCTTCTTTTTCACCCAAATTTTCTCAACTTGGTTTCTGTGCTTTAAGTCATGGATCTCTTCACAAATGTATACATCGTTGACATAAAATGCTTCTCCTTTTCCTTTCCTGTTTGGTCTATTTCCTTGGAATAGGTTATACCCCTTTATTACTATATCCAAGTCACAAGATTCATCCTACCAGGCTTTGGTCATGCTTTTTATATCACATTTGCCTTCCTGTATTGAAAAGACAGGCTTAACTGAGCATTAATGTAAGATGTTTAGGGCCATGGGACATTCTCTCCAGCTGGTTTCTTTCTCATTTTTTTCTCCACCCATTTCTCTTGTCCCGTTGTTTCACTGAGTTTATTGTCTCCAGTACTTTGTGTACCCCTGCATTTGGAATACTGCCTCATTTCCTTGCTAATGTCAGTTTAAAGCCCTTTTGAACAAGTTTGCAAATATGTGCTTACCAACCACTGTGAGGTGCCAGAAGACCTTCTTCATGAAAGCACAGAACATGGTCCAAGAAATCAAATCTTTTGCAAGAGCACAATCTGTGGAACCAGTTGTTTACCTCTTGTATTCTTCTCTCTCTTCCTGGACTATGTCCTTCAACACAAAGGAATGATAAAATAATAGCTTGTGCCTTGAGGCCATTCAGTTTCTTACCAAGAGACTCATTTCCTTGCAATATGATCAAAGCTTTGGCTGCAATCCAGCATGAAAATCTACACTCAGAGATATGCTATATTGACACTATGTAACCCCCCTATGCAGAATAGCAACATTGCCCAACACATATTAATTGCTGGGTGCAATGTGCAATGTACAGTTCCAGTGCAAAACCTCAATGTGCAGCAGTGCTGTATGTGCAACTCCACTTTTGCTGCTGTCAGCAGAATATGTCTGTTGCATCGTGGCAAATAATTCACCCCGCATGTAGCATGTTTATGTCATTAACAGGATGACAGGTATCAGAAGGAGAGGGTAATAGTTGATGAGCTTGATTACTCCTGTTAATCTCTCCATGAGATCATGAGTCTTCACTCCAAGAAGAAAAAGCACCTCTTTAGAAAACAATCAAATGACAAATCTAGCTATCCTAACCTTAGACTATAGGACAAACCAAACTCTCCCATCTTCAGCCTCAGATTTTGGGCAATCCTGTATGAAGTGTTTTGGTTGTTTCTCTTGGAAGGTGGTAGACAGTCCTTTGCTGGAGGTTTTAACATCTGAATAACCACCTGTCAGTGATGCTGTAGCAGTTTCCTCCTCTTGTACAGGATGGGTTATGTGATTTTTAAGGTTCCATATCAATGATGCCTAAGAAAGATGTCTATTTTTCCTTGCCTTCCAAGTTACCAGGCTATCCTTTGCTAAAAACTATCTTGGATTAAATGATTTCATTTATTCATGCACTTTGAGACAAAGGACTTTATTGTACTAGTCAGGAGAACTCACTTGCAGTACGATAATAATGTCTTTGGCTGGGACTTATCACATGACATTGTTTCTCTTCTGTTGTTCTTCTGGTGGGAGACTATTTGAAAAGTGTTGCTCTTATTTATAAAATAAAATCCTTTTACAAAGACCTCCTCTGTAAAAGAAACATTTTCCAAATCGTTTCCTACTGAGAGCACAACAGCAGAGGAATGAGGTAATGTGATAAGTCCCAGCCAAAGATACAATTATCCTAACATATTTGTGATTTACTTGCCTCATGTGATAAAGCTCAGTGCTTTTCAGGGGAGATGTCTCAGGTTGGTTTCTTAACACCTGCAAAACTTGCATGCCTATTCAAGCCTGCCAGTTTCATGTAAAAAATGTCACAGAACTTAGAATTTCTAAAAGAAAAAAGAAAAAAAATTGGAATGCCAAGCAAACCCTTGTCATTTTAATGAAACCCCCTCTGGTTTATCCATGTCCAGTTAAAATGCAAGTCCCTTATACTCACTGATTAGGTAAGATTAACATGGGTAGGTCTTACCAAATATTCATGTACCTTCAGACCAATTTAACAACCTTCTTCAGTCTAACACTCTCATACTAAGTAAGAGACTGAGCTTGAAAAAAGTTAATTTCGTACTGCAAGTCCCCAATTCCCCAGTTAGCATAGTCAGTGGCCATGCTTGATTACAGAAAGTACAGGTATGAGGTATATGAATTTCAGTTAGTTTGAATTTTATTTGTTCCCATTAGCTGTACCTCAAGGGTCCCTATTACCTGGCAAGTTCTTGTGTGTTTGTTTATACACACCATACCACACACACACACACACAAGAATTGTAGGTTATAACCAAATCTTTTAAGCCTGAATTGCTATTCTTACTGAAATTACTACAGGAAGGCACATAATACTCAGAATTGAGGATCTGTTGCCTTCATTTTGATAGAGAGAGTAACAAAAATAGTTCTACTCTCGATAAAAAACTCATCTGGCCTCAGTAGGGTTGATCCTGTGTGCTCCTTTGGGCCTGTCTAGGCTTCATGAAGCTTTTTTGACAGCAGGCTAGTGGCATGAGAATCTCAGGTCATCTGGATGTTGGATGGATGGCAAGGTTGCTCCCTTCCCTTTCTAGGATTGCTTATTTTGAAAGCCTTCTTTACATTCCTGATAAATAAACATGGCAACTTGGATGTCTTTCCATGCAAAGCTCTGGATCTCCACCTTGATTATTCCAAGGCATTGTCTCCGATTACCCATTGTAGCTGCAAAGCTTAGTTAAGAAAAGAAGAACAATTATAGAAAGTGCTATAGGCTGAGAAGCCATCTCAAAACTAAAGGAAAACAACATCATTCAGCCTGAGATGAGAAAGCAGGAAATAGTTTGTATCAAGGGAAAGGCAACTAGAAGAGGTCTGAAGGATTTATTAGACAAAAGAGCTGGATAAAGGTTATGAAATGGATGAGAACACGTCACCAGAATGAAGCTTTACATATATATTGTTTTAGCTTTTTTTTTAATAATATACTGTAAGCCACTTTGACTCCCATGTTGGAAGAAAGGTGGGATAGAAACTAAATAAACCTCCTCTTCCTTCTTCCCCACCATTTTGGTTCCATTACAGTGTTTAAAGCCTCATCCTCATTTAAGGTATCACATTCCACAATTACTCATCCCAGGATCCTGTAAGATAAAGCCATGGCAGATATCAGAGTGCTATACTTGTACAGTATCAATACACCCTCTGGGTCATGATCAATAGCCCTTTTCTTGCTCTTTGGATGCTAGCAATTGAAAGAGGTGCAAGCAGAGCTAAAAAGTGTAAAATACTTTTTTCACCTCTTACTGCTTTCAGTGTTACTCTGAGTAGCTAATCTGGCCAAATATATAATAATCTGGTGCTGCAGTGGAAATAACTGAAAGACACCAAGATAGCCAATTGGCATTACTACCTTATAGGACTGCCTGTTGACTGTCCTTGTGGTTAGCAATTATTTGTTCTGCTTTCTGTGCATTAGTGATGGGGGAGAAATTTTTCAGTTCAGAAGTCAATAAGACTTCATCTTAACTACATTTACTCTTTCTGAACAGTTCAATAGGTGAACTGGAACACACTTATTTCTTGGGAACTTGCCCTTCTCAGTTTTGTGATGTTATCTTTTTAACAATAAATGCATGTGTATTAAGTGAAAGGGTTTGCAAAAGTAGATATATTGGTGGAAAACCACAAATACAGCATTATAATAAGGGAAACTGCTTGTAGAAAATACATCTGCATACAAAACTGTGTATATTGGGAAAAATTCCTATGTAACATAAATGCATATGACTTATCATGCAAATCTTTTAAAAGATGATGCAAAAACCAGATGGAATCAACTTAAAATGAGAAAAATGAAAAATGGGGTGGAGAGAAAATGAAAGTAACCAACAGATTAGTTACACAAATTATATATTAACCATGTCCCCCAAATTACAGAGAGGGCTAAGGAAAAATTTTAACTTCTTAATTTGAAAATGCAGGAAAGTCATAAGTGGAATTGAAATAAAAAATACCATTTAGCGTTATCCCATGGAGGTATCTGTGAAATAAACCTAGCACTTTCTGTTGTCATGGGGGAAAAAATTCAACGTTATAAACTTGCTGACAGACAAAGTGCTAATTTACCCCATCAGTGAATGTTGCTAAAGCAGCAAAAGAACCACGACAGAAATAATTTATTATTTATTTCTTCTAGTGTGATAATGCCAGAAATAGAATAGCTATCAAGCACATATACTCTCCCTGTCCTCTTTCTAGGATGAACAAAATGGCAAGATTGGGACTTTACAGCACTGGGGAAAATGTGCATAATGAGAAAGATACACAAAAGTTAGCTGTGGGATACTGTTTGGACCCTTGGCAACTTCAACCAGTCTCACTCCAGCACACAACTAATTGGACATCAGTTTTAAAGACCTGTCATTTGTATCTTCATATAGGCAAGTCTCCTGCCCCCAGCACTGAAGAGGAAGGCAGCTTAGCAGTGGCATAACCAGAGACTCAAACCACACTCCCAAATGAACATGTTGCATGCAGGAGTGGTACTATCATGAGGCCCAGGAAGGTAAACAGGTGACAGAGCACAGGTAAGTGTGAATGCACCATTCCCCTTGCTGCCATCCTCTTGTCACACCACGTGTCCATTCTTTTTTACATAGCAGCCACCATGGATACCTTCACTATGGGTGATGGTAGGAGGTTATCCTTCCAGCACACATGGAGTGCTGACCTGTTATGTATGACAGTCAATTCAAGCATCTTACTGAGCTGGAAGAGTGTCACTTCAGCATCCTGAGCTCCATGGAAGGTAGAGAAAATAACAACATTGGGGACATTGATTGTTTCCTTACACAAAGCCAAAAAAAAAAAAAAAAAACAGAACATTGAGAGTGGCTATTTCTTTTTGAATGCCAACTGGGCCAAGGACCTATAGGAAATTATTTCTCCCATTACTCTTCTTATAATGTCTTTGTTTTGAGGACTCATGGAAGGAAGACATTCCAAGAAAATTTCAGCTACCATGCATCTCTTCCTCTTCCATTGTATTCTGCAGGGGTAATAGAACCACTGTTGCTGCCATGTTGTTTACCTCTTTCTCCTAATTTCATGGTAGGGAGGGTGAGGAGGTGCTGTCCCCACTGCCACCCTGCTCCTTATCTGGAGGGGAAGTGAGCTAGAGGCTCCCTTACCAAGATGATAGTTGCTTGGCTATCTGGCTGGACAGTTTGGGGGACAGCCCCAGGATGAACATTTTGCTTCCTTCTTCAAGTAGCAGGAGAGCTTGGGCCATTCTGGTTGTGTGTGTGGAGCACTTCAGTATAAGCTGATGAGTCAGGTGTTTTGATGTATATGAGGCAAGCACTCTGATCAGCCATAATGTTGCTTGGTCATATGGTCCAATAGGCATACAGAAGAGGCCCCCTTCATACACCTGGAACTAATGCTGACCTCAGCATCAAATTTTAAGCTGGCCATGGCTGCCAAATGAAATGCAAATATAGGCTCCACAATTATGGTTGAATGTGAAGACCACAGTGTGGAGCTCTGAAAATACATGATGAAACAACCCTGCTGAATCTTAGCTTTACCTGGCTCTGAATATGTTGCAGAAGCCACATCATTCTAAACTTTCTGGAATAAGAATGAGTTATAATTTCTTACTCCTTTGTGATCTGTCGAAGAAATTTAGGCATGATGCTTTACTGAGGTGACTCCTTTGGCAATTGGTGTTGATGCTTCTGGTGAAAAAAAATCCCTTCCTTGGCATTCAGCATGCTTTTTAAAAAGGTTTTTTAAAAGCCTAATATTGTTACAAAGGGGTAACATCTGCTTTATATGTTATGAAAACTAATGGGAGCATTCACAGGCAGTTACCTTCCCTCAGCTTTGGATCTAAGTATCATAGTCTCCCCCATCCTCCTTTCTTCTTTTTAGCATTTATCCAGTTAACAGAAAAAAGATGCTAGACTGGCTTTAAGATGGCTGCAAGTTATTGAATCATACTGACCTTAATAACAGGCCCATGGAACAGTTCACTTTCTGATAATGAAAATGAAATCTCCGCTTAGGAAGGTTGGCAGCTGTCAACTCACTTTGCACTTTAACAAGTCTGTTGATACCCATGTGACCCCCTGCACAAGGAAAAAGTCAGAAATATACTGACAGCTCCCTGGCTACAAAATTGGTCCACATAACCAGACACAGCTATCAACATTCAGGCAGTAGAAAACCTGCTCCTGTGCACCCAGAGTGTCCATTCCCCTTCTAGTGGAACCAAGATATTAGTATCTGTCTGTAGGGAAATGTTTTCAGGAAGACAAAAGATACAACTGACTTTATGACTATCTGAGGTAACAATATTAGATAAAGCTGAGGCGGCTATAGAATGATAAAAAGATATTGTGCAGTGGGGGAGATAAGAGGTACATACAAAGAGTAGACTTGCCAATTGTCCTTAGAACGTGTTTTTGACTTTGCTCCACAGATTTAAGGGCTAATCATAAAAGGTTTGAATCGTCAGGGTCAACATTTGGCATCCAGCAATTCTAGAGAAGCTGATGAGAGGCAAGGAAAGAAAGGGGAAAGGGCAACAATATGAGGGGAAAGGTGAAATCGAAAATGGTTGAAGAGTGCTGGCACATATTTTTTGGCAGAAGGAAATAATGCATAACATTAAAAGTGAAGAAGGAAGACTTTACCTACCACCACCACCCCAGAAACTGAAAACACCTGGAAATACCAGGAAAATAACAAGTAGGAAAGTAACAAATATCTTTTTAACATTTTCCTACTCCTAAGAATGTACAGTTTCCAAATACAGTTGTCACTGAGTGAAAATCCAAGTTGACATCTTGCAATTCTGTGAGAATCATCTTTTGAGATGGATTTAAGAACCCCATTCATTACTCAGGTCCAGGTATTTGGAATACTTTGAAACTTGCAGCTGTGTGATTGATGACATAGACTGCCAAATGTTGGGAAAATCCGAATTGATTTAATTAGCGTTTTTAAAGGGAAAGATGAAGGGTTAGTGTTGCATCTTGGAGGAGTCAAGCATTTCCTGTGGTTATTGTGTTCTTGTTGAGGTCAATGAGAGATGAGAGAATTCTTGTCTGTCTGACTGGTGTTTCAACTAAGACAGAGAGGGCCGTCAATCCCCTGGTGGACCCTGGAAGGCCCTGCCAACATTTTCACCCTCTGCACTCCCTTCCTAAAAATGTTGGGGTCCTTTTTTATTCAAAAATGGTCAACAGTATACCATTCCATCATCCTTGGAATGTTATTGGTCATTTACTACATCTCGGACATTTTAACCCCCCTCATTGTTTCAGATCCCTTATATGTGTTTTTTCTCACAGGAAGTGAGAGGATAGACACTTCATGTTTATTGCCTGAAGGAAGGTGAGAATACTTAAAAATGCTTTGAAATAGCATTAACACCCTTAGAAGGAAGCTATCATAACATTTTAGTCCAAATAAAATTTGTACACCAACCTTTGGTGGCATGGTGTGCATAGGAACACTTATGAGTCCCAGAGAGACAGCTTTGAGTGCTGCAGGTAACCTACAGGCAAGACTTTCCCTACCCTTCATTTATGCCTTGCACGGCACATCACAACTACTATATATGAGCCTGCCTGAGTTTTATGACCTGAAAACCAGAACATTTTGAAAGTTCAACTGAACTGAAAGTATGGTCCAGCACTACTTTAAACTGGAAGCAAACTGTAGAGAAGGAAAGCTGTGTTACAAAATGCTATGACAAGTAAGATAGGATGTCATTTTGTCATTAGAAAGTAGGAGAAAGGAACAAATTTCCATAGTTAAAAGCAGAAAAGTTCAAATAAAATTATGGGTTGTTAAGGACTCTGAACATTGTTAAAAGGCTTTTAGCATTTGAAATATTCTTTAAATAGCTGAATGCATTGTCTATTTATAGAAGAACATTTAAAGACTGATGATAATAGTACACAAGTAAATTAGTATACCATATGGAAGCACGGGCTTTCAGAAATCCCATACATCATCTGGTGCTCATCTCAGAGTACCATAGGGGTTTCCTCCCTTGGGCAAATCAATGGCTAATCTTACTGGAACAAAGAAATTGTTTGTCAGTGAAAGCATTCCTAAAGGGTAAAACTCAAAATTCTGTTAGTGGTCCCATCTGTTCATATGTCTATCAAACCTATCTTCAATTTCTCTTCATTTAAATCGTGAAAGTTTAAATGACATCATAGTGATCCAAATATATATCAATATTTTTTTTCCTGAACAGATTGCATCTTAAAAATAGATGTTTTCCATAATCTACTTTTGGAAAATCAATGTTGAAATACAAAAACAAGTTATTTATCTATTTTGCCACTCAACCCCATTCCAAAAAATTTAGAAGAGGGAAGCAGGTTCGGGGTAAAATTTCAGTGAATTATCAGTTTGAGTTGCCTCAAAGTAGTATTTGAAAATACTCTGAGCACAGTGAATATCATTTGGTGGTCAAGGCATATTTTATTAGGAAGGCAATATGTTAGAGCAATGTGAGGCCTCTGCTGATGGCCAGATGTTGTAGGATTGAAACTTCTATCACCCCTCACCAGTGCCTTTGCTGACTAGAACAGATGGGAATTATAGTCCACAATCTCTGGAAGGCCACATGTTCCCCAGCAATGTATTAGAAAATGGCTCTTTGGTACCAAAATCCCTGGAACTTTTGAAACCAAACATTCATTTGAGTTTGAAAAAGGTAGGGCCAGTGGTAGTTGGTGATCTCCTTGTCAATGGGATGATATTTCTGCTCTGGAGTTCAGTCTTAACTTTAAAAGACATATCCAAGTAAGGAGGGGCTTTACAAAAGTGATGTTTTTGCATTGCAAGAGAAACACATAAAAACTCCTGATATGTGTTTCTAGAAACAATGTGGGATTTTTTTCTCAAGAAAAATGTAGTTTTTTGCATAAAACTTGCAACTTTGGCACTAAGAAATTGCATGCCCTTCTGTGCAGAATTATTTCCCACAATACTTCAGGATGTGTGCATACCAAGTGGAAACTGCACAGAAATAGATATTTGCTCTCACAATTGGGAGAAAACTGTAAGTATGATTTATTCTTGCACAGAAGGACAAAACATTAATCTTTTTGTCTGTACTAAAATTGTCTACATAATACATTGCCTGCTTCTTTCATGTCTTTCACCCAGTAAATATGTAAATATCTGTAAATATGGGTAATAATATACAGGTGGTGTTTCTAATGTTTTATAAACAACTTTTGGAATACTTGGAATACACTAGCCAGGGTCCAGTTGATGTCTTACATGAGAGTTCCTCTAGTGAAGCAGTTGCATTCAGTATGATGTCTGCATTCACACTTACAGAAGTAGAGCTGTGCACACAAGGCCATTTGTTAGGATATTAGTTTCCGGGCACAGTACAAGGTGTTGGTTCTTACCTTTAAAGCCCTTCATGGCTTGGGGCCAGCCTACCTGCGGGATCGCCTTCTCCCATATAATCCGCCCCGCACATTAAGGTCCTCTGGGAGGAATTTACTGCAGCCAGTTAGAACTAGGTTGGCTGCAGTTACCCAGAGGACCTTTTCTTCTATTGCTCGCAAGTTATGGAATGGCCTGCAGGAGGAGACCCGGCATATTACCAGTCTTGACAGCTTTAAAAAAGCAGTCAAGACTGATCTCTTCCGACAGGCCTTCCAAGACTAGCATTTCCATCGCCTCCTATCAATTGTCTTGCTGCTTTGCTAATAGTAATTGATGGACTGTTAATTGCTGTGTGTTTTAAGAGGTTGGTTTAGGTGGGTTGGAGGGTGGGGAGGAGTGGGTATGTTTTTAATGTATTTTAATGTATTTTCATGTATAATGTATTTCATGTTGTTTGCCGCCTCGATCCATGTGGAGAGGCAGGATAGAAATAGTAGTAGTAGTAGTAGCAATAATAATAATAATAATAATAATAATAATAATAATAATAATAATAATAATAATAATAATAATAGTAATAATACATGCAGGTATGTAGACACAGCAAACACAGCTGTGCTTTCTGTTACATACTTAGGTGTGCATTCTGTTGCTATTCAATACAAGGGTTGTTTAGCACAATCAATGCAGTACTCCGTATTGGGAGACTCATGTGTGTGTGTGTGTGTGTATACACTGTTGTAATGCTTTGGGTTGAATTATACAGATCATTTGGACTACTTGAAGTATGTTGGATGGAATCTTGTTAATTATTCTAATTAGGGTAACTCAGTGTAATTAACTGTTGAATGTTGAGTTAACACATAGATAAGTCCACTTGATTCAGTACTAACAACAGGAATTAGACCATTATACAAATTCTCAATAGTATGCTTTGATTCTGAGATTAGAGATTCACTTTAAGATAGTAGTTTTATTATTTCTATTATTTCATGTCTTTCAAATCTGTAGAACTGTAATAGTTTTTAAGTGGTCAACTTGTAAATCAAATGAAGTAGATGCAGTTTTTGAGAATATAATGATCCCTGACTTACATCCCACAAAGTTGAACATCTGTATAATTGAAATCAAGATTGGTTATAAGTTGATTAATATTTTCTGTGTCTGTACAGTTTCTGTTACTAAGCAGCCAAACCCCACCATGTGCTCCATGACAATGTCAGTGACATGCTGAGTTTTGTAATGAGCAGCCATTTTGGTTGTTATTTGTTCTGCTTCGGTTCCTATTTCCCCATCTACTCCTGTAAAGAAAGCAGTCAATCAGAAAGCATCATGAGTATGTAGGGAGCAGAAAAGAACACTTTATGAGACATACCACATCCCTAAAATACAGTCATGGTAACGTCCAATTGTAAAAACTGAAGATATTTTGAAAACAGGTACTAACAAAAAACCATTTGTCTGAGTTTTTAAATATTATAATTGTAATTTATCGGCAAATGATGAATTATGTTTTAGCCTGTTTAAACATCCTTAATTGTCCTGCTGTCTAGGTTTCTGAAGATGTATAAAACCTAGGAGTCAAAGCTAAAACCAGTAAACTTTACATTCTGTTTGGAAGTTACTGTATATAAAAAAGGAAACTGGCAATTTTTTTAAAAAAAAATGATTCTTAAAGCTTATCACCACCCACTGCCCTACATTTAAACTATGATTTTAAATAAGTAAGACATCTCTGTTGCTTTTCTTTTTCTGGAAAACACTTGAGTTAAAAGAAAATCTTGAATTTCACAAGCTGAACAATACTCGCTGAAAAGTATAATTTTCCTATGACAAAATAATAAGAACCTGGCAACCTTTAATGATTCTGCTGCAGCAAAAGTGCTAATCACAGCAGATTGCTATTCAAATGGGAAAAGATCTATATCTTCAGAAGAGTGTTTTTAAGCTGGTTGTTTGAACTGAGGAAAACAGCAGGTGTTTAAATCTCCTAACAGCTGTAGTCAAAGGAGGCAAAATTTTAACTGGATACAAAACTTGAAGAACTATTCTTAGGGAAGTCTAAATTCAGCAAAAAAACAAAAACAAAAAACAAAAACATTCCAAATTCTGTTTCCAGAAATTTAAAATCTGCTGTTGAAATATATCATAACAATTAATCACATATAACAACATTTCCTGTCAGCTTGATATTTTATCTTGGAAGTTCAGGATTATTATTTTTTAAAATGTATGTTTTCTTTATCATAAAATCTTAGAGTTGGAAGAGATCACAGGGGCCATCCAGTCTAACCCCCTGCCATGCAGGAACACACCAACAGATGGCCATCCAGCCTCTGCTTAAAAACCTCCAAAGAAGGAGACTCCACCACACTCCGAAGCAGCATATTCCACTGCCAGACAGCTCTGACCATCAGGAAGTTCTTCCTGAGGTTTAGGTGGAATTTCCTTTCCTGTAGCTTGAATCCATTGCTCCTTGTCCTAGTCTCTGGAGTGGCAGAGAACAAGCCCGCTCCCTCTCAACGTGACATCCCTTCAAACATTTAAACATGGCTATCATGTCCCCTCTTAACCTCCTCTTCCGCAGACTAAACATACCTAGTCCCTAAGCCACAGAATAGAGTGGTACCACTACCTTCCTTGATCTAGACTGCTGACTTATGTTCAGCTTGTGATCTACCAAGACTTCCGGATCCTTTTCAGACGTACTGCTATCCAGCCACACATTCTTCATCCTATATTTGTGGATTCCATTTTTTCTGCCTAAATGTAGGACCTTATATTTCTCTCTGTTGAAATTCATTTTGTTAACTTTGGCCCAGCTCTCCAATCTGTCAAGGTCATTTTGAATTTTGTTCCTGTCCTCTGGTGTATTAGCAACCCCTCCCAATTTGGTGTCATCTGCAAATTTGATCAGCATGCCTTCTACTCCTTCATCCAAGTAATTGATGAAGATGTTGAATAGCGCTGGGCCCAGGACAGAACTCTGTGGCACCCCCCAATAATCACTTTTCTCCAGGATGAAAAGCAGCCATTGGTGAGCACACTTTGGGTTCAATTGGTCAACCAATTACAAATCCACCTAACAGTAGCACTGTCCAGGCTGCATTTTACTAGCTGCTTTGCAAGAATGTTCACAGCATTCCCTTCATTTATCAAGCTTGTAACTGTATCGTAAAAAGAGACAAGATTAGTCTGGAATGACTTGTTTTTGAGAACTCCATGTTGTCTTTGAGTAATTACGTCATTGCTTTCTAAGTATAATTACAAACTGACTGTTTAATGATCTGCTCTAGGATCTTTCCTGGTGTTGATGTCAGGCTCACCAGGCAATAATTATTTGGGTCCTCATTTTTCCCCTTCTTGAAGATGGGGACAACATTTGCTCTCCTCCAGTCTGCTGGAACTTCTCTATTCTCCATGAGTTCTCAAAGGTTATTGCAAGTGGTTCTGAAATGACTTCTGCCAGTTCTTTTAATATCCTTGGATGTAATTCATCTGACTCTGGAGATGTGAATTCATCTAATTTAACCAGATATTCCTGTACTACTTCTCTACCAATTCTGTGCTGCATTCCTCCCTGCTTCCTCATCTGCCCTCCCACCCCCCCCAGTTGAATATCTCTATTCTTTTGGAAGAAAACGGAGGCAAAGAAGGTGTTGAGTAGTTCTGCCTTCTCTCTTTCCCCTGTTAGTAATTGGCCATATTCTCCATGTAGTGACTCTATCATTTCCTTGTTTTTCCTTTGGCTGCAGACATATCTAAAAAAGCCCTTTTTATTGTTTTTAATGTCTCTGGAAAGCCTGAGATCATTCTGTGCTTTAGCTTTTCTGACCTTCTTCCTACAAATCCTGGCTATTTGCTTGAATTCCTCTTTGGTGGTTTCACCATTCTTCCATTTCCTGTACATGTTTCTTTTAACACTTAGTTCAGGTGAGAGCTTTAGTCAACCATTCTGGTTTCTTTAGATACCTGCCATTTTTCCTCCTTATTGGCACAGTTTTAAATTGTGCCTTCAGTATCTCACTTTTAAGAAACTCTCATCCGTCATGAACTACTCTGTCTTTCAGTATTCTTGGCCATGGAATTTCATCAAGTAACTCCCTAAGTTTACAGAAATCAGCTTTTTTAAAGTATAGAATTCATGTCTGGCTACACTTGGCTTCTCTTACTCATTGAATGAAAAATTCCAATACAGCATGGTCACTCCTCTCAAAGGATCCCACCACCTCCACCTCATCAACAAGGTCATCCCTTTTGGTCAGGATCAGATCTAAAATAGTTGATCCCCTTGTCACCTCTTCAACGTTCTGGACCATGAAATTGTCTGCAAGGCAATTGAGGAACCTGTTGGACCTTGGTGGTCTTGGCAGAGTTTGACTGCCTACATATATCAGGATAGTTGAAATCTCCCATTATTACTGCATCTCTCCTTTTTGAATGTGTGATCATCTGCTTCAGGAAGGTATCATCCAAGTCCTCAGGCTGGCTTGGAGGCCTGTAACAAGCCCCCACAATCACATCCCTATTGTTTCTCACTCCCTTAATTCTTACCCAGATGCTCTCAACCTGGCTTCCTGGATTTAAGTCATGGATCTCTTCACAGATGAAAACACCCTTGACATATAAGGCTACTCCTCCTCCTTTATCGGAAAGTAGGGATAATATTCATGAAGAACTATTATAACCTGGCTTTACAGAAACACATGGACCTGTATCAGTTGCTTAGTCCCCAGCTAGAGATGGTCCACTAAATCAATGACATTTACTGATATGTTGTCTCACCATTCATCAATTTTCTATAGGTCCACTCTAGTCAGGACTACATTTCAAGTAGGTCTACTCTAGTCAGGACTAACCAATAGGATTCAGGCCACTGTAAGATATCCCTAGGCACTTTTCAAATAAAATCACTATTTCCACATCAAATAGGAATGATGCCACACTGAACACAGTTCTAATGAAGGAAGTGCCCATGGTTTCAGTTTCCATTTATAAGTTTCGAAGGCTTGAATGTGTCTCTTTAGATTAGGAATAAGATTCTTCTTAAAAGCTTGTTCCTGCATTGGAGGAGGAATAGGGTTTTTCCCCCTGTTTTCTCCTCACTGTGGGAATTTCTCCATAAATGACAGTGTTTTCTGCCCTCCTCCAACAAAGCCATGTAGTGGTTGCGGGACAGTGAGGAGCAGATGGGGATTGTCCAGCTACATTCTGAGAGTTGGATGCATGACTTATGCCACCATCCCCTGGGGCTTCCAATAATATTGGTCCCAAAGGATTTCTGCATTGTTGTGGGCCAACCATCAGAAAATTACATAGCTAAGAATAGTATGGCTATTTTCTGATGGTCGGAACGTGAAAATGTAGGTGTCCTCCTTCATACTTCCTCCAATACTAGTTGGGAACATTTAAGATGAGAAGCTATGATAGTAGGTAAGATGGCAGGGACCTCTTTTCTTCTTCCTTCTCTGCTCAGCAGCTCCTTCTTGGTCATCCATATGGGATATAATGGTGAGCAGCTGGAGAGGTGGTTGACAGGCAGCCCTATCCATGGCAGCTAGAGCCATGGTTGTTGATCCTCCACAAGAGAAGTACCACCAGATGGACACAGCAGCAGTAGCAGCTGCAGATTTGGCCAGATGATGGAGGTGCTCTCACAGCCACCATCATCATCCTCACCATTAGTGCTGTCGTACTTCTAAGCCTCAGTTTTCAATATATCTGTGGAACATTCACACTAGTGAAGCTGCTGTGTCTGAACTCCTATTTCTGTCGAGGCTCCTGCTTCTCTTTCTTGTGGCTTGACCTCAGAACACCATCATCACCATCACTGTCTTGGTGCATCTAAGCCTCAGTTTGGAAGATGTCTGTGGAACACAGTAGTGGAGCTTGTGGTCTGAGCATCCATTTCTGTTGAATCTCCTGTTTCTCTTTCTTGTGGCTTGACTTCAAAACAGTCAGCACCAGGAAAGACTTGGCATGGTAAGGAGCTGCTTTCTTTCCCAGTAGCCATGGGATGGTGGAGCCCCACTAGTATCAAAAAAGGAGAAGGATACACACTAGTATCAAAAAAGGAGAAGGATACACCAGCAGCAACTACTATTCAATGTGCCTCATTTTTGAGGACTGTCATGATAATAGACTTGTTAAGACTGTGGAAAGGAATAAGAAGGGGCTTATTATCTAGACTGACGCTTTGGCCAGGATTCACCTCAGTGGGGTATTCTGACTTTTTTAGCAGTCCTTTTTTTGTGAGAGGGGTTCTTCTCTAAGTGTCTGATATTCTTTCTGACTCTATTTGTATCCCATTTAAGAACAAAGAGATATGAAGTATTGACCAGTCCATATGTTTGAGCCTGGTTGACTTCCTATGTCCTTCCTACATATTTTCAGACAATTCACCTCTGTTGGGCAGTTTGGTCTGTCTGCTGGAGGAGACCATATAAAAACTTTACTGTTGACAGAAAGTTTTAGATTCTCTAGACCATTGCCATTCAATTTGTTGTTTTCCTACCTTTTGGGAAAGACTATCAAGATAGTGATGTTAGCACAACTTCAAGAACTTCTGAATGAATGTTGATCATCTGGATTTACATTAGGGCTGCTTTGGGGCATAAGAATTTGATCACTGGGGTAGAGAATTTGTACCTGGAAATAATTAAAGAGACTGTGCCTTTGTAGATTTTTGCTCATTTTGTTGTTCATTCTCAAACCCCTTTCCCCTGACAGTTATTGAAAAAAGGGTAAAAAGGGGAGAATTATTCCCCCGCAAACCCTTCCAACTAAATGCTTATTCTTATCCTTCTGAAACTTTGCAGGTATCTTTTGTAAGGCACATCTCAATGTTGTCTGTCATTTTCAGAACAATGTTGCACAAAGAACCTAGGGGAATAATCACATGCTTTAAAAAAAATACACATCAAATAAAAAGACTACTTGTGCACAAAATCCATTCACCTGCTCATCTTAAACCAAACAGCCCTAATTCACTCAGAAGAGTGAACTATCTATGCAGATATCTTCCACTGCTGCCCCAGAATAATAAAGATCTTGTAAGCACCATAAAAAAAACTTTAAAGCAGGCACGACCAAATGTAGTTTTCCAGATGTTGATGATGTGCAACTTCCATCAGCCCTATTTTTGCAAAGGTAAAAAATGTTGGGAGATATGATTCAGCAATATCAGGAGGGCTACGTTTTGCCCATATCTGCTTTAGAGATATATAACACACATACGTACATACCTGTGCTGCACTCTAGCATATTTCCTTCTAATATTTCACTATTCTTGCAAATACCATCCTGAAAAAAAATACAGTCAAAAAATTCCCAACATAGTCAATCTGAGTTCTAGATTTCAGCTCATGTTCAAGATACAGAAGAGAATTAGCTCTAAATAAGTCTGAACTGAAGCATATCTCTCCCTGACCCACGAAAGCAGGATCTCAACTAAATCTTGTGCTCCATGGACATCTCTAGTTTGTATGAACACATTAAGGGACTTGTTTTTCTCCATACAGTTCCTGGTTTTCTTATCTATCTATCTATCTATCTCACTTTGTGTATGATTTTTGTAAATCTGATATATGTCATTTTGGGCACTTTGCACTAGAAGAAATGTTACATATAAAATGAAAAAGAGAAATACGCAGCGATACCCCTTTCCAGGGAGAATCAAGCTGTGTTCTTTCTCTAGAACGTGGCTATGTATGCATACTACTATGTATTGCCATAGCATGTCAATGAACTGTTGATTAGGAGAACCTTCCATCTGGCTGGACTTGCCATGAATAATTTCCAGTACCTAGAAAATAAACAGATTGTATCCTACACTGAAAGACACCTCAGCTGAGGGAAAGAAAATTCAAAGTCTGGAACAAAGGAGACATCCTTTAAAAAGAATTTGTGAGACACATAAGAATAAAGATCTAAGAGTGCACTGTAACTATGCTGCATTTTCCTTGGAACAGTTTAAAGAGCCATCTGTTTCTTATTACCTCGAGGGGATAGGTTGAGTAGATTACATGCATGATGCAAACAATAGCAACAACAACAAATCACAACCACGACCTTTTTTTACATGCCTTAAATCCAGTTTCCTGTGAATAAACAGAAACTGTCCAGAAATAAGTGGACAGTACATGTTTCATACTGTTCTAAAATACACAATCAGCCCCTGAAACTGAGATGTTAAGTATTCTTGCATTTGCCAGGTTATCATACAGGTATTTCACTTTAATAAATATGACTGTGCTTTGCTAGGTAAAAATAACTTGAAATATGATATTTGGGTAGTAAAGATTTGAAATAGAAATTTGTGTAATAAAGATGAGGAAGAGAAATCAGTCAGCAGTCTCTAATGCATCATTAGGAGAAACACTTCAAAATAAAGTATGGTTCTGAATTCTCCTTCTTCTCAAAAGAAATTCCCTGCAATCATCTTCAACCATATGTACTAAGAAACATATCACATGCCCTTTATAAGTGTTTGCATTTTCTTTCAATCCATAACTGGATGAAAACACTCTTGATCATTCGATTGTTTCCATATGAAAAGAAATAATGTCTTCTGGGTTATATGTGCCAATCTGCAGAAAATTAAAATGACTCCTTAGAGCTCTAACTTTGATTGGAAGTGGCAGTTAAAAATATTAAATGACTGGAGCAATACTTACCCAAGAAACAATGAAGATAGCAAGAATGGTTTTAAAATGAGAATATTTTGCCCAATACCTCAAAGAAGAAGATCTGTTTTTCATACGTTTTCTGTATGAGAAGAGCTCTCATTAGTTTCTGAACTGCATGTAAGGGATATTATATATGTTGATAAAACTATACAAAAGGAGTCCATGCTCAAAACAGTATTTCCAGTGAGCATATCCTCTGTAGATTTCTAAGTCAATAAGAGTCTTTGTACATTAAGACAAAGTAAGGATGGAAAAGACATTCACTTTAACCAAGATTTTTAATGAATGTATCCAGTTCATAGTGTGCAAGACTCCTTCAGTTTTGTGGCACTGGGAGGAAGCCATGAGCATCAGAATCTCTCCCTTTTGCTTATTTGAGTTATATGCATGTAATTGCACATGAGTAAACATGCATTTGAAAAATGCATACAGTCTTTAATCAATGGGAAAATGTGTACTTTAAGACAAATGCATAAAACAGTAAGTATTTTAACAAAAGTGAGTACTCAAATATGCATGAATTTCTCTATGGGAATTAAAATGTCCTGAAGCATTTGGACAGGGCAAGAATGCTGATCAGATTCTGAGAAATGCAATGGAAATGAAACTGACAGATTTTCACATCCATAGGACAAAGGGTTTGTTGAGGCCTGTTGGTTCATAGCTGCAGTTTCACATGTTTGTAATGAATGGTAATTGTTCTTCTGATGTGTAAGCATAAGTTAGATAATTCTAAGGCTTATCAGGCATAGTCACCCATCTGGAAATTTCACATATGGGACACAGCAATTTGTGTGCTAATATCAGCAAAACATTACAAGCAGCATTGGTTCACAGAGCTTTTCCCAAGCTAGACATGCTGTGGACTGGACATAGTGGGAATTGAAGTCAAATACATCTGAAGGACAATATGTTAGGAAGGCTGGTGTAGTCTCTTGAGCATTGGGCAAGGCCTGCATTGTGTTTTCCAATTTCAATCAGAAATGAAGCTCATTGGATGAATTTTGGACCAGGACTATCTTTCATCTTAACTTCTCTGAGATCCTTGAGCAAAGATAGGAGATCAATGTTAAGCATTGCCCACCAACCAGTCAATAAAATGTGCATTGGGTCTACATGCCTACATCAGTACACACACTTATAGTGCTCGATGGATATACTGTATCTAAGAAATTAAGAGCAGTTTCAATTTTGCCACTCACCCAGGCATTGCTGAGACAAAGAACCCTTCAGTTTCAGAAACTGTAGAATATTATCTGTCTTCAGTTGGTGATGAACGGCCATGAATTTCCCTTTGCTGCTACATGAAATGAAATTAGTTGTTGTGGATCTTCAAGTCATTTACAGGTTATGGTGAACCTATCATGAGGTTTTTGGCAGAATTTGTTCAGGGAGGTTTTGTCATTGCCTTTCTCTGAGGCTGAGTGAATAACACTTTCCCAAAGTCACCCAGTGGGTTTCCACAGCTGTCAAATCTTAGTCTCCAGAGTCATAGTCCGATGCTGAAACCACTACATCGCGCTGGCTCTTGGAATGAATTTACCTCATCTCATTATTACAGGAGGCATGGTAAATTCAAATTCAATCTGGCTTCCCAATATTTTCCATTAAAGGATTAAGTAGCATGTAATGTAGAATCCCAATGTACTAGAAAGCTGCTGCTAGTCAGAATAGATGGCAGTGGACTGGGTACTGATAGAGAAATGGTCTAAGAACCTCTCTAGATGAGAAAAAAAAAGTCTCTGAAAGTCCCAGGTTTTCTTTTTGTACAAACCAGCTTTATATTGGAGATCCACATGATGTTTTCTTCATCCCAGAATATTTCCTGGGCACTCCTAGCATTACCAAGAACTTTTCATTCAAACTTCCCTGGTCAGTTTAAATTAACTCAGTATTTTCTGAAATGAAATGCATTTCTACAGAGCTGTCTACTTCTATTATGAAGCTAAGATGGCTATTACCAGTAAACTCAGCTATTGTTTCCAGGACACAGATTCAACACAGATCAAGTAAGGAAAAGAATAATGCTTGCACCCAAACCAAATGATCACAATGTTTAACTGGTGCAGGATTGCTAAAGCACTTTAGCTCATTGACTATAACTGCTGAATAACAATAAATAAGCTTCAATGGAGACTGGTGAAAATTGATTTCTGAAATGTTGCCCAAGTCTAGATGTGACACATGACCAGTTGGAGGGAAAGGAGGAAGAAGATAGAGGAAGGAAATGGAGAGGGAGAGAAACCAAGGGTATTTAAAAAAGAGCTTGGATGCAAACCTGAGAATATGAAGGTAATATCAAACCAAAAAGGCTTGGGAACTGTCAATATTTTCAGATACTCTTTTTCCCTTCTGGAAGACCCCTAAGTTTATATGTGGCACTTCCCATGTTCCTGTTTCTATGAAAATTGTAGCTGCTCAGCTTTGAAAAGGCCATATATCCAAAGACTGAAGTGAGAAATTGATCCATTGATTGAAGGAGGCTAGTTTCTACAGTTACCAGTAATAACTGGGCCTGGCAGTGCATTGTAATGACTTTATGCTAGTCACAATCAATTGTACAAATAAAAATATATTGCATCTAGCAGAAGTACCCTGCCTGAATCCATGTGATTCTTAGGAAAGTAAAAGCTTTGTTATAGTGAAAATAGTTAAGCATCTTAGGTGGCCTAACAGGACCCAGCATGGTGTAATGGTTAGAGTGTTGGACTGCTAGACCAAGATGCAACTCCCTGCTTAATCATGAAATTCACTGGATTACCTAGGACTAGTGGATCTGCTTCAGGGTTGTTGGGAGGATAAAGTAAAGCAAAAGTAGGATATGTAAATAAAATGAACAAACAAAAGCCTCAATCCTACATCCCCGCAGCACAGTGTAAACATCTACATGCAGGCCTTCACTGCATAGAGCCATATACCCTCCACTCAACTTACTGATAAGCCCCTGAAGCCACTCCACAGGCACAGAGAAGCTTCTGGCTATGTCCCCACAGCAAAGGACCCCAGAGGATCTCAGTGCTGATATCATTACTTCAACATCTGGCTATGGGGATGTAGACAGATGCTTCTCTGAGCATGACTGCTTGCTGCAAAGCATGGAATGGCAACATGAGCTTCAGAGGTTTTCAGTAAGTGGGGAGGTCTTTAGATTCTGTGGAGTGAGAGGGAAATACCATCCTCCACAGCACCCAAGGAAGGACAGCCACACATGTAATGGAAACTAATGCATGCAGATGTCCCCAATAGAATTCCAGTCAAACAGTCTTACAGGACAAGTAGAGATTTCTTCTCTCTGTTTAGCAGGCCTTAAAAGTTAGCTGAACATATAAAGATTTACCAGGCAATAGATCAGAGTGAGCAAAGTGCAGCCCACCAGATGTTGCTGTACTGACATACCAAGCTTTCCTTCCCATTTGGTGTCCTGCAAGGCTAAAGGGAGTTGCAGTGCAACGATATTTTGAGGAATGCCCTTTGGCTACCCATGCAATAGATTTTCGTCACTCATTTAGGCAAATGAAGGATCTTTTTGAAGGTTTTGGTGAGCAAGTCTGAATCAACCCAATAAAACTGAGAGGGTAGCTGTATCAGTATTCATTGAAAAAGAAAGAAGATACCTCACAGGAAGAAAGGGGTTCAATTAACTACTATGTTTGTCATTTTACAACCATTAAGAAGGATGGCAGCTACAGAAGAACACCATGGTGAGATGTGTCCTTTACTTGTAACTAGTGATGGATGAAGGGGCTTCTCCATTTCCATCTGAAAGGGTGGACATTGGTTTCATTTCCTGGATGCAAATCAGGAGTAGCTGAAGTGAGAAAGAGCTTTGTGTTCCAACAGTAACTACAGTGCACCATTTCTTTCTTCCTTCATTTTGTGCAGTTTACTCATTATATTAGATTCTGCCTAGAGAATTTTAAATGCACATTGATTTGAATGCCTTTCCCAAAGCACTGTCAAGAGAAATAAATACTTTAGGAATGATTGACTTGAGGAAAGGGAGAAAATGCAGCTGATAAGAAAGCAACACAGACATTTATTTTCAGATAAATAGCCTAAATTCTGTGACTAATGCTCCCTGAGGATCTGGCGGAATCATGCGATTTAGTCAACTGGAAGGCAGAGAGGGCTTTTCTGCTTTCAGTGCAATAGTGAATCTCAGGTTCATGAGGGTAATACTGCAAGGAGATATGTAAGGCTTTGTACTTATTCCCCCAGTAGACCATTTAATATGTATGATCCTCTGAATACTGAAATAGGAACTTCTTCTCGAGTTCAAATACTTGACTAATAGTTTCTCAAAAGTTTATGGTATTTGACAGGTTGATAAATAGCTGGGGGATATTAATCGGAGGTGAGGGTACACAAGTGAGCCAGTTTATTGGCAAAACAGAGTGTACCATGATTTACAGGAAATTTTAGTTTTAATTCACCCTACTGAAGAATAATGTTTACAGGAGATTCATCTTTTTATTCACCTAATCCATTCATCAAGCCAGTGTTTCTCACTAAAACCATAGAAACAGTGACAACAGAAGGAGGAGAGCTGTTCCTTTCCATACACAGAGATTAGGCATTGCCCGTAATCTATTGCCCCAGGAAGACCATCGGCTCCCATACTATCTGACAACCCCATTAATATGAGTCTTCCTAGACAAAAGACATTCCTGAGAACAGTGGGGGCATCCAGATTAGTTTGGGGCAGTGAATCTACTCTACATCTTCTCCAGCGCAGTCATCCAAAGGGCTGAACCTATTTTGTGGACAGAGTCTAGTACCTTAGATAGTTCCTTTAAAGTATGGACTAAAAGCTCACTGACTGTACTCCAAAGGTGGAATGATTGGAAACACTCACCAAGGTTGAAGACTCACCATCCAGCATTTGATGGTCAGGAGATCTCATTCCCTTACATCAATGTGTACTTTATAGATATCAGCTGAGATCCTGCATTAGGAGATTCTGGAAGGTAGCTGGTTCTACATCTTCTGATGCTACTGTCCCCAAGACAAACTTGTAAGCATTCTCCCACCCCATTGTGGCCATTTCCATGTTGTCAAAGAGCAGGGGGATTAGTGGGCATCCATCCAGCAATTTCCCTGTAGCTGGACATGCTAACATGTTAACAAGCATCTGCAGGGATCTCCAGAGATCCTCTGGAAGTCGCTGTAGATGACAGCATAATAGCACATCCAGCTACATGAAAACAGATGGATGTGTCTCTCCTGATCTCCTCGCTCTCCAATGCAAAAGAAATGGCCATCTAGGTACTCATTACATAGTAGGGGTATAAGTCTTTGCTAATCTAATTCTCAAAGTAAGCAATCTATAAGTTTAGCAATTTTCTTCCCATTGTGCAGTTTTCAAACACCATTTGCAGTTTGGAAGTTATCCTGTACACTTATTCTGTACAAAAGTAATACACTGGGGTCTTTGTGCAGAAAAGAGGTTTTGGGGTTTATTGGGCTTTTTGCACAGGAAGCAGTATTTTCTAAGCAAAAGAAGATTTCTGTTCAAAAATATTATTTTCTGGAAAAAAATGCTGAAGTTTGTTTACTCCATGCAAAATTTGCACGTGTTTTATGGGATAGTCTGCACAAAATTATTGCATGGAATGCAGCAAACAGCATTTCTGTCTGGGAAACTACAGTTTTCTGTACAAAAAAGATATGAATTTTATAGAAAATAGATCCCAAACTGCAAATATTGTTGTCAGTCCAGATTCTCCGTGTCAACTCTTGACAGTGAACAGACATGTTTTCCAACCATTTTGGAAATATCTTTAAATTTGCTTTCTGTCCCTACTACAAAGGTAACTGAGGCAAGATCTGGCTATTCAAAGAAGAGCCGTGACTGGCATGCAAAGTAGAACTTTTAAGAAGCACTCTTGGACACTGCCACTCAGATAGGAAGTCCAGGAGCATTACCAGACTGTGCACCAGATCCTTTAAGAGGACTGACTTCACATCAGCTAACTTCCCAACTCACAGAATCTCAGCCTTTTCCAAGTTACATTCCACTAACGTACATAAGGACAGAACAGATTTAGGGCACTTAACTACATATTTGATTTACCTAGTCCTTGTTCAAGTCTAGAGTGTCTTGCAGAAAACATTGAGGCCGCTCCCTAACTGCAAACTCCAGGATTCCATGGGATGTTGAAAGTGGAATAATAGCACTATAACAGGCCGGTGTGGAAATGGCCCAAGACACTCCACAGGCTTGTTGTGACTATTAATGAAACAAGAATGATTAAGCATTTGTATACTTAGTTGTAATATAGAGAAAATTAATAAAAATTTTAAAAAATTTATTCATGAATTGCTAATCAGCAGAACAGTAGGAGCACACTGAAAAGTGATACAGAAATTGTTAGTAACTGAGGACAATCATCTCCCAAATCAATATTTATAATTTGACAAGGAAATAAAAGATACCAATTAAACATATAGAGGCTTTTACTTAAATTAATCTTTGGCTTATTCAGTTGGCCACAATCCAGCTCAATGATTGGTTACTTCACAAAGCTATACCAAAATAAGTTATCTTAATTTAAAAAATTAAAAGTTCACTACGCACTTGCAGACACATACACACACTCCCCTCATGCTCCTATTGAAATTTTCAAGATAAAATAGCATGCTCCTGTCTTTCATAATGTTCACACCATGCAGATCTTGACAGAGTTATAATCAATAAGATTTTTAAATGCTCAAACCATCCTCATCAATTATTCTTGGAACAATTAATGAATCATTGCTATGGGGCAAAGCCAACTTCCCATCAGTTTTCCTGATGGAAATTCACATGTTCAACGAGGCGGGGTGTTATCCTGTTCTCTGGGGGTCCCGGGAGGGGCACCCAAATAACCAACAACAACAACACAACCTTGGGGGAAAATTAGCTGGAGCACTCACTAAAGCTAGCAAGAGGTAGGGTAACCTAGCAGGATCTTGCAACCCAGCGTCTACGGGGTCAGGTCAGTCAAGCAGTCAGATGGTTTAAAATAGCAAAAACGATGTTTTATTAAGTACAGACAAATATCAAAGACACCACAGTCCCACAGCTAACTAAAGAATTGTAAATAGGGATTTTCGGAGGGAAATGGGTGATACGACACCTGTCTCGTAGTCCTGGAGAGGTATGAAGATAGATTTTGTTGGGGCACAGGAAAGAAGCTCAATGCGGTTCGCTGAGGGGAGCTCGCCAGACAAAGCGGCAGCAAGGCGGGATGGAAGTCCGGAGCGATCTGAGGATGGTCTCGGCATCGGGAGTCTTTATAGGGTGAATTGTGACTGCAGGCCATACCTTACTTGGTGAGAACAATGTGATTTAGGAGCGGGACAAAGCTTTGGAAAGGTCAGAGTTTAGCATGATTGGCTTAGGGTCGAATTAACAATAGTGTAGCCAGTATGCAAATGCGGAGTGCTTAATACAGCTTTGTGAGGCTACCTGCTCGGGGCAGGGGAGCCTTTGTTAGTATCGTGCATAAGCAACAAGGTGTTTGCCGGAGAGGTCCCTGAAGCGACGAACCAGCTCTGTCTGCCCTGCTTGGGTGGAGAATGGAACGTCCAGCAATTATCGGCCGCACCTATTTACGTGCTTGTCCGGAGGCCTCGCAAACACGTGGAGCAGGGTGGCAGAGGAAAGCCGAATGGTTTGATATCAAAACGATATCAGGTGCTATCTCCAGGTAAGCCTGAACTGCAGTAACAGGGGGACCCTTTCTTTCACATGAAAGTTCTGGATCCTGGGCAAGAAATGTCTGAACCTTGAGAGAAAGGGTGGTGTGCAAACTCATATGAGTACAGGAAGTCATGGGCCCTATAGGAAGGAATAAGTGAAGGTGTGAGATATCCCCTCTCCAGGCTGGCCCCATATTTCCAACCCTTAGGCTTTTGCCACTCACTCACTTTACCCCTTGGTCCCTCTTAATCTCTTTCTCAATTGGGTAGCTGGGCTGCCAGGTGACCCCATGTGGACCAGTAAATGTGTTGTTCTGTGGGTTTGGTGTGGTAAGCATGGCCAGACTCTCTATCAAACTTAATAGGAACAGTTGGACACAATTGTTAAAAAAATGAACAAATAGAAGTTTATTAAGACACATTTAGATAACACATTAATGCCTGAACTCTTTAATCGTTTGCAGCTCCTCAAAACCCTATTCAGTTCTTCCTCTGGCTGACTGTCTCAATGCCATTTCCCCCCTATCTCTTTGAAATCCTTTTCCTATCTGTAGGACCTCTTTACCCTTTCTGCCCTCTGTCAGAGATAACCCTCAGTTTTGCATCTTTTCTTTCCCTTAGGCCTCCCTTCACAGCATTCCCTCTGCTGTGAACCTACCAGGCTTGCTCAGCTTCTCCTTTCACAGAAGGGTACTAATTAAATCAGAACTATCTGCCTATGAGTGTCTGTTGTATTGGCAGATAAGTCACACACATTTTATTTTGCATGGCAGCAAACTTAGCATGTTTATACTCAGTAGTTGCTAGCCCGCATATCTCTCCAAAAATTTAGGCATAATGTTTTTCTACTTGTTAGTCTTAGCCATATCTTCTCTTCCTGCCTCAGTTAGTCTGCATTTGTTCATCCTCCATTTTGTATTTTGCAGTTCTCTGTCTCTCTTCTATGTTTGAAGCACTCATGTTATGGAGCCTCTCACCATGAGATGTTATGAAACCTTCAGTATTTGTAAGTAAAGCCACTTCATATGTTTTTACAACAAAGACCAACCCTCATTTCTCTGCTAGACCCTGTGTGGGAGTGATATGGGACTGGTTGCTACCAACTTGCTGCTTGGAAATACTAATCAGTCTGCTTACACAATGCCTTCTTATCTCTCACAGTCCATTCACCTATATGACTGAAAAGATATGTTTGAAAACTGCAGGATCCACTTTTCTCTAATTTCAAAATATCTGTACCACCAAAATTTCTATGCCTGTCAAAACAAGGCATGGCTACACTAAGATGTGGTAATCACATGGAAAGCTGTTTGATTACTTGTCCATTACGTGTTCAGCTAGTCTAGTATTATTTAATCTGATTGGAGCATTTCTACAGAGTCTCAGCTAAGGATATTTAACATCATCTTCTACTTGATCCTTTAAAATAAAGGGTATCAGAAACTGAACCAGAGAACCTTCTGCAACAAACTTATATAGTCTACCAGTGAATGTCAGTTTCTGTCTACCACAAACCATCCCCATTCATTATTCTCAAAACTGTTAATGAATCATCATTATGAGACTGAACCAACGCTCCTCCAGTTTCCCTGATGGAAATTTACATCTTAAACAATAGAAAATGAGAAAAAAAATTATCACATGAAAGTGAACATGTTTCTCTGCTTTTCATTCCAGACATATTTTAGCACCCTTGGTTGAATAAAAAATTCTGTCTTAAAATGTGTCAGACAGAAAACTCCATGGGGTTTTCCTGATGAACCACCCAAATCGCAAGTGCCTTAAGAGGAAAGCTGAGGACAAACAATATATACACTTTTGATCTGGCTCTTTTGTCTTGAGATTGCAAATCCATTCATCTGGATTTGGGAGTATTTTGAAAGTGAGCACTCTTTTGGATAAATACCACAAAGGATGCATCAATAAAGATGCACTAAAGCAAATCAACGGAAAGGCTATGGCTATAGCAAGAGTGATTGCACGCCTGTCCATTTGTCAGTCATGATTTAATGCTTTATCCACACACACACACACACACACACAAAATGTTCAGCACAGCATTTCTCTACTGCCCACTCTTTCTGCCTCTTTTTTTCACCAATACACACAGAATGAAAGAAAAAAGATTTCCACGAATGCTTTGAAATAAAGGCGCTGAGACTTTTGACTCCCAAGAGCTCCCCTGTTCAAAGCTGAAGGCCAGTTAAAGTGGAGATGTATGGATTTTTGGAAATATTGACAAGAGAGAGCTACCTTTTTATTTTAGACTTTTTTTAAAAAAATAGTTTCCTAAAAAGCAAGCTTATGGGAATTTATGCTGCACATTCATACAAATGAACTTGCTATAGTCCTAAAAGCTCTATCTTTTGAAAGGCTTCTTGTAAGATCTGATACAGTGAAAGAAAGAAAGAAAGAAAGAAAGAAAGAAAGAAAGAAAGAAAGAAAGAAAGAAAGAAATTTTATATTCAGAAAAAATGCATTATTCAGAGTTACTTCCAAAATTCATATTCAAAAAATAAAAATAAAAATAATTTAAAAGGGACACATATCCAAAAGAAAGCCAGTTTGCATGAGATTTGATGAAGGGAGGTGAGCTCACATCCCTCTTTAGCCAGGAAGTCAACAGTATCATGAAAAAATCCACACTTTGGAAATTGAGGTTTAAATTCAAGTTAGCAAATGAATGTGGATAAGAAGCCATATTTGATCTCATTTCTGTTGACTACTTTTTGTTTTCATAGAATCATAGAACTGGAAGAGACCAACCATCAAGTCCAACCACCTAGCATCCAGAAATACACAGTCAAAGCATTCCCAACAGATGGCCATACAGGTTCTGTTTAACAATCTCCAAGAAGGAGACTCTACTATAGTCCAAGGGAGCACATTTCACTGTTGAACTACTCTTGCCATCTGGAAGTTCTTCCTAATATTTAGATGGAATCTCTTTTTTAGATGTTTGAAGCCATTGCTCCATGTCCTAGTCTCTGGCAACAGAAAACAAGCTTGGTCAACCTTCATACGACATCCCCTCAAATATTTAAACAGCTATCCTGTTACCTCTTAACTTTCTGCAGGCTAAATATATCTGGCTCCCTAAGCTGCTGCTCAGAGGGAATGGCTTCCAGGACTTTTACCATTTTGGTTACCCTTTTCTGGACACATTCCAGCTTGTCAATAACTGTCCTGAACTGCAGTGCCCAGGTGGAGTCTGATCTCCAACACATGATGAATTCCTGCCCTCAAGAATACTATCTCCCTCCCTGCCATAACTGAGTTTAAAGCCCTCCTGATTAAGTTTGTGAGATGCTTAGGAAAAACATTTCTGTCAACCCATCACTTGCCTGAAGTCTATCTTCATGAAACCATGGACCATGGTCCAAGAAGTCAAACTGTTTCTGGCAGCACCATCTGCAGAACAAGTTGTTCACCTCTACTATTTTTTTCTCTGTTTCTGGGCTATGTCCTTTGAGTGGGAGAAGAGATGAATGACAACCTGCATATCAAGGTCCTTCAGCTTCCTGTCCAAGAGCCTTATGATCTCTTGAAGGCTGTGCCTTGCAGTATTATTGGTTCCCCCATGGACCAAAAAGAAGGGCTAAAGTTGGTGGGCTTGACTAGTTTGGTGAGCTGCTGTATTGCCTCATGCATCTTTGCTCCAGGGAGACAACAAATCTCACAAGACATCCTGTTAGGCCCACAAACCGCTGTTTCTGTTCCCCTCAACAGGGAGTCCCATACCACCCCAACATACATCCTTTGGGGATTAGAGGGGTCCAATCCTTGTGCTGAATCTTCCAATGTCCCTTGCATATTCTATGAGGACTGAGAGTGATGCTCTTGCTCCTGTCCCTCATCTTCACTGATAAGGGAGAGGGATTGAAATTGGTTCTTTACTAACAGAATCCAGATTAACAGAAAGGTCCCTGATCATTCTACTGCTATGTGTCACATTCCTCCTAATGTCTACCTCCTACATTTGGGAACTGACCTCCTCCTAAGAGACATCCCCAGTGTATTCCTCCTCTGGTAAAGTCTGCTCCACTCTAAGAAAGCCCCATGCTCCCTAATATGATGAAGGGTAAACACATGGGCGTCAAGTTCCTGGACCTTCTCCACCAACAGGGCAACCAACCTACCCTGCAGGTGTTGCCACATCTTCTCACAAGAACACAAACATACCACAGCTGTTGCAGGTGACTGCAGCTGCCCTTTCAACATCTATATTCAGTAGTCCCAAGTAGGTACTGAAACAGAACTGTGGGCCTCCCCCTCAAAACTCCCTACTGTACATCGACACAAAATACCTATTGGCTTTGCCTCTGCTCTCCATGCTTCAGGGGCTGGGGCAGCAGTTATTAAGTGAGCAAATGGCCACTTGCTCCTCTCCCAAACAAGTCTCCGACCCACTTTATCTGAACCTCCCCACAAGAGAACAATAGTGCCCTCACAAACAAGCCTGCCTCAGATCACACAATCAACCTTAACACAGCAGACAGAAGCTCATCAAAGCACAATAAAGTCTTAACAAGAACATGAACAAGCAAGCTTTCCCCCAGCTCACAGAAACACAGAAACACACAAAGAAGCAGGCTGGGGAGGTTTATCTCAACAGACAGAAGCTTACCTTATGCTGTCTCTTCCCCCGCATCCACATGAAAAGTCTGTTGGTGTTGCCACTACTAGCCAAGCTCCTTCTCTTCCATTGGGAGGCAATAACAGTCTGGATGTGGGCCTCCAAACTCAACCCAACACAGCACAAATCTGGGGCTCTAAGTTTTTGACCCAAAATGACCAGTGGTGTTCCCAATTTTGGGGGAGGGTTCTATTAGTCTTTCACTGTATTTTCAGGCATTTTGCATACCCTCCAACTGTCCCAAGTTGACAACAATAGTCCCGATTAATCCTCTGTCATCCCATATTTTTCAGCTGCTTTACAACTGTCCCAGTTTCTCTCTTCCCACTCCCCTCACCTTTGTCTTCAGCTTACTTTAATTGCTGCAAACTGAGTTCAAAATGCAAAAGGAGTTTCCTTAAGCAGCAGAGGTAGAGAGAACAGGGAGTAGGCTCAGACAAATGCAAACTGCTGCAGCCTCTCCAACCTTGTGTGTTATTCTTTATTAATTCCATTAAAAAGTTATTCCATTGATAATATTTGTCATCTTCACCACAATTTAATAGTGTTTGGCCACAAGTGCCCTGATTTCCATTCAGGGCATATTGGAGGGTATAATTTGGGGTAGGGATGGGCCAACCAAATCCTCAAACCCTTGGCAAGGATTCGAGATTCGCGGATCTGGATCCCCAGCGCAAAATAGGCAAATGAAGTAAGTAAAAGAAAACATGTTTAAACATACATTTAGGGAAGAAATAGCCATTTAAAACCTGCTGCTTTATATAAGTAGCTGGATACACATTAGAAAAAATGTATAAATTAAACTGTATTGCCGTTTTATAGTCGAAAAGAGGGATGTAAATCCTTATCTGTCTGAGTCTTGTTGCAGGAATGAGAAAAAAATCAATATTATTCTCACTTTTGAGACTGTAAGGTGATTTTTTTTTTTGTCATTCTTAATCAGAAATTTGCATATTTGCATGACTGATCTCTGTCAAAACCGTGGAACTTCACAATTGTGTAGAACTATAAAACTGCATGGCCCTTTTCACATGGCATTTGCCATGCAAAAGGGTGTCTGAAGCATTGCATGATTGTGAGGAGCGATCTGCACAATGCACTCACAATCGTGCAACACTCCAGGGTAGGGCAGGCGCCGCTCACACACTTTTTCATTTTCAGCTTTCAGCTGAAAATGGTGCGCGAGCGTGCATTGCTCCAGGGCCCCGTGTGGACATGTGTGCGGAGCCTCCGGAGCCACGGTGGTTGCAGTTCCTATCCCAGCGCAGCCTGGGAATTTCCCAGGTTGCATTGCGGAAGGAAGAGGTGGGTTTCTTGCGCTGCCTGCTCAGGAGCAGGCAGCTCATGCAGAGCTGAAGCAGCAGGGATGCGAAAGCCTCTCACTGTAGGCTGCTTGTGCGATCCCTGCACTCCAGCGCCAAAAAAAGGTAAGCTGCGGAAAGGGCCCATGACTTGCTATGTGACTTAAGAAAATAAAATCAGAAACAGTGAATGCGTTGGTGTTTTTTTAATCAATCTATTGATGTTTTTGATTAATCAGTCACTCCTTCTATGAGTGTCTGTGCCTAGCTTCACAAAGGAAAAATGTGCTAGTTTTTTGCAAACGTTTTGGATGGGAAATGGAAAACTTGATGAAAAAACTAGTTATCTTCGTCTCATGCTGAAAGTAAGGCGGTTCAGGGAGGTTAGCAGGTTCTTAATCTTCTGCCTCAATATGTCAAGATGGCCTGTCTCTATGAGAATGAGATAATTAATGACAATTCTTTACTTCCTTAATGAAAAGCTGATATGCAAGACTTAAAGCATTATTGACTAAGACAGGGGCAAATAGTATGTGGCTCTCCACATCTTGCTGGAAGCCCACTAGTCTTAGCGGAAATAGCCAACGGTAATGGATGATGTGAGTTGCAGGCCAATAAGTTTGCTCACATTGATCTAAGAAAACAACAAAACTGCAGAAGTTTGTTTAATGATATTGGCATAAATCAAGAATCTGCGACTGTGGAGGGATAGCTGAAGTCCAGAGGACCACAGCAGCAGTTCTAATATGCCTGGAAGTAACATCACATCATTTCTGGTTTCATCTTCAGCCAACGGTGGTGGGGGGGATTGTTTCAAAGGTAATCTGGGCTCTTGAGAGAGTTAGGGGGCAAAAAAATAAAATGCCTGTGAAAAAATTACATGGGGGCTGAGCTTTTGCAGGACTTCAGGGGCTGCACAATGGAGATTACATGTGGCCTATGGGCCACACTTTCTCTACTCTTTGCCTAAATCTAGGCCCTTTTCGCATGGGCTTTCTGTCGCGCGACAGCCCTGTGAGCCTTGCGGGAGTGGGAGTGTCGCTCTGCACGACGCACTCCCACTTCTGCCGCGCTCACGGGGCTGCAGCAGCGCGATCGCGGGTTTTTTGATTTTCGCCTCAAAGCAAAAATCACCCGCGCTCGCGCAACACTCCCGGCGCCCACGCGCACTTACCTCCTGTGCGGAGCGTTGGGGAGGTGGCCGGGTCGCGCTTCCTTCCCTCTGCCCCTGTGGAAGGAAGGAAGGGGCGGGCAACTAGCGCGACGGATGCGACAGCCTCCTGCTTCGCGGGCGCACGGGGGGGACGGACGCACAGCCTCCTGCTTCACCCGGGGGGAGGGCGGCTCGCACGAGGCTGCCGCTTCCCCCTAGTTCCTTCGCCTGCGGAAGGAAGGAGGGGGGAAACGGCAGCCTCCCGGAGAAGCCTGCTCACGCAAGCCACCCTCCCCCACTTGTGCGAGAAGCCTCAATGCGAAAAGGGCCCTAGTGTTGTCTTAATGCAACCAAATTTCCCACCCACTATAACCCATAAAGATACTCCCAAACACTCATCATGATTTCCTGGTCCTCCAGATTAGATTTTTGGGCTGCACATTGGACTGCAATAAATGCAGATTGCTTCCATTGTTCTGCCACTGAAAGTCCAGAGTTGGTTTCTGCCAATTGTTCTGGCATTTTTTACATTTATATTTATTTAATTAATATATTAATTAATATCTGTCTTTATCCCAATATGGGACCAAAGGTGGCTAACAATATAATTTAAAGTCACAATCAGTTAAAACAATAGATAATGCAAAATAATCTATACAGCAGATAATGCAATAGATAAAGCAATTAAATAAGCAAAAGTAACCAGGTCCCACCTGATCTTGGAACCTAAGCAGAATCAGATATGATTTGGATGAGAGACTACAAATTACTACCAGGTCCTGTAGGCTATATTTCAGAGAAAAGAACTGGCAAAGCCACCTCTGAGTATTCCTTGCCTAAGAAATCCTATGAAATTCATGGAGTCATTATGAGTTGACAGATGACTTGAAAGCACGTGCATGCGTGTGCACACACACACACACATACACACACTTATTATTAAAAATATTAATTTACAAGAGTTAAAAAGGAAGTTGCAATATAATAATGATGATAAACTCTAAGTAGAAGACCTTCTATAGTGGACAGTTAACAACCAAAGTCCTAGACAAATAAAAGGTCTTTTTCTGCCTCTGGAAAAACAACAGAGAACATTCCGTTGGGAGAATTCTATAGACTGGAGGTAGGCACTGAGAAGGCTCTCTCACATGCCCTTGCCAAGTATAAAGGTAATGCTAGTGGAACTGAGACAAAGCCTTCCTCTGAGGATGTTAAAATGGGCTGAGTCATACTGGAGGATACAGGCCCTTTTCGCATGGTACCTTTTTGCGCGACGGGGGAGGGTGTCTCTCGTGAGAAGCCTCATCCGAGACACTGCCGCTTCCCCCTCCTTCCTTCCGCAGGTCGCTTCCTCTTTGCACGACCATGGCACGAGCGCCCCGCCCCTTCCTTCCGCAGGGCACTGTGGGAGATGTAGGCTGCGCTGGGAAAGGAAGCATGTCCGCACCAGCTCCCCGACGCACTGCATGGCAGGTAAGTGCACGAGGGCGGCACGAACATTGTGCGAGCGCGGGGCATTTTCGGCTTCAAGCCAAAAATCAAAAAATGCGTGCCCACCCCGCTGCAGCCTCGTGAGCGCCACACAAGTGGGAGTGTGTCGTACGGAGCGGTGCTCCCATTTGCACGGTGCTCAAGGGGTGCTCGCGCTAAAAAAAAAAATGCGAAAAGGGCCTGTCTTTCATATAGGTTAAAAATTTTGTGCAAACTTACTTTATAGGACTTTATAGATCAAATGTGTCCTACAAAATATCCAATTGCTTTTTTTTTCTTTTTGCAAGCAATTAATATTTTGTAGAATTACATGTCCGTACATTTCTTAGAGCCTATTTGGTGGGGAGAGAAAGAAAAGAAAAACAGTTCCAATAAACCTGAGACCAGGGCAAGCTCAACACAGATGTTTGCCCCATTCTCCTTCTGGCAAGGTAACATCAAAATGCAGGTAAGCCTGGCATTTTTGTTTGCTTAGCCAAAGCCAATTATCTGCTTCAAACATATGCAGTTGTTAGCTGTCTAAAATTTTGTGACAGTTACTGGTCCCTCTTCTCTGTTTACATCCCTCTTACCTAACGTTCTACCACACCTGAATGTGGCAGGCTAGCCTACAAGTTGCAGGACAACCCATGGGACACAAACAACTCTGTTCATCGAATCAATTCTTCATAACTGCCACATTGTGTCTAGCAGTAGGGCTGGTCCTGCCAAATGGATTAAATACATTCATCATACCATAGCTTTGATTAACAAATTAACAAATTTTCTTTGCATAGGGTAGCATCAGGGTAACATATTCAAGGAGAAAGCCAACTTAGCTACTAGTGCTAGCAAGAGTAAAGTGAGTAAGTATGTGATCTGTGAATCAGTAAGTTATAGCTTTCTGTTTGTTGATATTTGCCATGAAATTGGATTTGATTTATGGTGACCTTATGAATGAGAGAGCAGCAAGATCTCTGGTTGGCAGTTCTGTTTAGATCTTGCAAAGTGGGCAAAAATTAACACAGTTCTTTTCAATTTAGACATAATTATTCAGCATGCAAAGTGAACAGCATGCGTCCAGGTGCAAGTTTGCAAGGTCTCTACAAAGTACACTGTTTATTTTTCCACAGAACCATTTAAAGTTAAAATACCCTGTTATTTCCAGTCTTCCTCTCTGGCTGGGATTGCTCATTTTTGATGTAGGTATCTCAGCTGTTCTCTCATTCTGAATTGCCCAATTTGTAGTATGGGACTAATAATACTTATGCTAAGGTTGCCAGTTCTTAACACCTGGCCCTAAATCTTAGGGCCCAGACCCTTTTCTCCAGCCCACAGGACAAGGGGGGGGGAACCTCAGGGTGAGAATTCTGCTTTGTACAACAGTGATTGATGCTTAACAACATCACCAAAGTCCACTCTGTGTGACATCACAAAGGGCTGTTCTTAGCTCTCAAGATTTGACTCTGAAATCTCAGGGGCTAGGATAGTCCTACCCTGGCAACTCTAACATATAGGGTTACTTTTGGTTGCACACAATGTGTGAAGAGCTTTGAATACTTCATAAGAATTATCATAAGGAAATGACAAGGACTTGAGCTTACTCTTCCATTCAGAATAAGACAGAAAAGGAAAGAGGTTCATGATATATGGAATATAGGTTACACATACATTAGAACAGCTGTGTATAAATCTTGCAAGATCTATTCATTTTTATCTGTTTATTTTATTGATTCATAAAAGAGGATATGCAGGGGTTATTATTGACTGAGATTTTTTTTCCTATCTTACTTGCTGTGAGACCATTGTAGATATGCAGATATAAATTGTACTCACTGAAGTGGATTCTGGGAATTATATTTGTTCTAAATGGTATGACAAATATGTTACTCAGTATAATTTATTCATATTATTATTGTACAATGTGCTTTTTTTTCTGTGCTGACAGAAAAGAAAAACCCTTGTATTATTATCTTATGTGGATGGGACTTGGATGAAAGATAGATCCAGAGGAGAAACTCAGTAGTCATCCTTGAGTATCAGTTAAACCATATAATGCTTAGAAATCTCTTAAGGCTGATACTCACAATTAAAACATGAAGTGACAGAAGGCCCACTAGGTTATGCATTCTGCCTCTGGAAAAGTACATTATTAATCCTGACAGAAATAAGTGCTTAATACAGATGAAGATAGACTGCTTTTTTAAACAGTACCAATCCATGTTATTCCAAGGACTCTATCATGAGAAGAACATAAAACTTAAGTAATGTAAAATATCTCGTATGAAAAATCTAGCTTTTGGAGATGAGATTCTCCAGTGTATCAGTTAAACACCAAAAAGTAGAGTAGCTTAAAACATAATTTAAAAGGCGTTCTTGGTGGGGGTGAGGAGGTGAAACGGTATATACAAAGAGTAATTTAGGATAGAGGAAAGGTTCCTAATATCTTTCAAGTTTAAAATGATAACTGATTTTTACCTATTTAGTGACACTCATAAATAAAGGAATCACTCAGGTTTTATGAGTCAGTTTTGTGTTTACTCTCTATCAAGGTGACACTGGTTGGGATCAGACAGAATGGGGAACCTTTCTGCAGTACACCACTGTAGTGCTATTATTCCACTTTCAACATCCTGTGGAATTCTGGGGTTTGAGGCCAAAGAGCTCTCTGGCTGAGAATTCTAAATGCCCCTCTCTAAACCCCAGGATTCCACAGGATGTTGAAAGTGGAATAACAGCGCTCTAACAGTGTAATGTGGAAAGGCCCAGGGTCTCACACAGTGATCCTTGCTATAAGGAGTAACAGTGAAATCTGTGAATTTTGGCAGGTACAATGCCCTCACAATCTACTTTCATGACTGAATAGTAGCATGGAAGATGTGTGTGTGTGTGTGTGTATAAACCAGTTAGACAACAGCATGATGTAGCCCATATTTCTGTCTCACCTACTGGTAGATGAAATGAGGGCTGACTCTACCATCAGGCAGAGTGAAATAGCTACCACAGGTGACAGATGTTAGGGGGCAGCAGTACAAACTCACTGCTTACTTCTCCTGAGTCTCTTGGCCATTCCCCTCCATTGAAGAACAGAACTGTGTAAGCTACAAGACCTATTCTCTAGCATCTATGCCAGGTGTAGTAAAGGACATTGCCCTATCCCTTGGGTTGTACATTCAGTGGCTAGTTAAGTTCACTTCTATATGTGGAATAGAAGGTGGAGTGGAGCTATTTTGTCCTTTGCTTCAAATGGAAAATTCTCAATTTGGCTTTGGATGAGAGATGTTAATCCTTTCACATTCTGATCTTAATCAAGTCTGGACACAATATGTTGGTGAAAATTTATGAATAAAAAAAATTACCAACTTTTAGCAGAAATCCATAGAAATGCTAACTCTGAACTTTTGGAGATAAATGCATAGCATGATTCTAAAGTGTCTTTGGGATGATACACAAGCTTGCTCAAAACATATATATTGATACTCTTGGTAAGAAAAAAACAGAATTGCTAGTGAAACTTTGCTTTACAAAGAAATTCCAAGAAATTTTTTGGCATCATTCCTCTGGCCAAGCATCAAAGAAGTTTTGAGGTATTAAAAGACTTTGCATGACCAGTGGAAATTTTGAGTAGGGTTTAGCACCTCATGCTTATTGGTTGTTATGTTAAGATTTGTATCACATCCAACATTTTGTTGACACTGAAAGTTCAACGGTTTGCATGTTTCTACAATATTCATTCGTGGTATCCAGGGGCATTAGTACACCATTCTTGTCATGGGCCCTTTCCGCACTCAAGTGTTATAGCGCTGTGATTCCACTTTCAACATCCTATGGAATCCTGGGGTTTGCAGTTTGAAACTGCAAACCCCAGGATTCCATAGGATGTTGAAAGTGGAATAAAAGTGCTTTAACAGCTAGTGCGGAAAGGGCCAAGGAAACTGTAAAAGAAGATGGACAAAGTAATGCAAGGAACTTAGGCCTCAGATTAGTCAATTAGCCCTTTAGCTATGACAATAAGCTAAAAATAATAGGAGCATGGAGCATGGAACTGGAGCATGAACTTTAAAAATAAAAATACTCCTCTGGTCACTGCAAGCCATACTGAAACATACTGAAGCATGGCAAAAACACTTTGAAATGTACCAGAAGGGAATATACTTTTTAGAAATTAGGCAAGAGGCTTTCTACTCATGTGCAAAGTATTCAAAGAGGTTCGTTTGTAGCCTTGGGAAATGCTGGCAATGTGTTTTTAAAAAATATTCACACATGGGAAAATATTTGCCTTCAGTATTTCTTTTGTCTTTATTCAGTCTTGTTCTCCCTAATTTCCTGTTTTTCTTCCATTTGTGACAGAGTTTCAGTACTTATTATAATTGCAACATGTTTCTTATGACAGCTTCTCACTGCTAAGTGCTGGGCATTAAGCTGGACGCACTGGCTTCTCAAAAAATAGCTGCATTTCGCTTTTGTCCAGGGAAAAACAAATTGTCAACTCCCTGTCAAGCTGATGTCACACTGAATTAGATACTCTGATTCATAAGCAGTGTCCTAATTATAGGCAAGGTGATACATTAGTTAGGTAAAAATACCAACTGACGCAAGGAACATAGCAGGCATCTCAATCATTTCAGTTTGTAAAAAATATATATATATTGCAGAACTTGAGAAGCAGTCAATGTGAGATGATTACATATATCTGGAGGCATTTTAATCATGATCCAGTAGCATTTAAATGTTACTTGAAATTTCCATCGGTGTAACTGCAGTTAAAGTTACTGTACAGTGCTTTAGCTTTGTGTTTTAGTATTCTGTTTTAGTTTTAGTTTAGTTTTGGTTAATTAGATTGTTTGTGTTACAGTTAATAAATAATTAATAGCTTATTTATTAAAATTAATAAATAACTTAAAACAGTCTTTTGCTTACCTTAACAAGAGCAGATAGGAACTTCAGTTGATAGGAACATATGTCAATACTAATGTAACTTCCATTATTCATTGAGTCTGCTCCAGTTGAAACCAATAACTGAACCATCCATTTTTTAAATATCCCAAACAAGTTGTATTTTCAAACATTTAGGTTGTTTGTTTGTTTTGCCTTTTTTTTAAAATGCATGTATTCACTAGTAGATGGTTGTGTGGGCTACTCAGAATTTTACAAGTGAATGTATTTTCAAGGATGAATCAATTCTGTTTTCTAGAAATATTCATCGTGGTCTGGGTGGGAAGATTTCCATGTGTGAGCCTTCTGCATGAGAATATAGGTTTTAGTGGTTAGCATCAGCTTCTTTATGGATTATAATAGCATTAAATTGGACTTAGGTAATCGCAACTCACTTTTGGGGTTGCTGCAGAAGCCAAAATTCTGCTCTGATTCCACAATGACCAGATCCTCCCCAAACCTACCTTATAAACAGTATACTCCCACAACACAGCCATTTATGTATTGTCAGAGAATTGGGGTATGAGCATGCGCACATGTGGCTTTTTTCATAGCTGGAGGTGTTGCAACAAAGTCATTTGCAGAGATCTCCTAAGGATCCCTGCAGCTCTCTGCAGGTGCCCGTTGCAGCACATCCAGCTACAGGAAAATACCTGAATGTTTCCCTAATCATTCCCCCACTCTCTGCAAATTTGGAAATGACCGTGAGAAGGCACTGCTAACAGGAGTGGGGAGGGATTGCATTGTGAGACACAGCTACATGATGTATCTCCCAATGCAGAACCTGAAACAATTTCTTTTTAAACGCCCTGTCTTTGGTACCACATGTGCCCACGCCTAACTCCTTTTGGGGAAGTTCTCCAGAGGGCCCACAGAGGGCTGCTTAATGAAGAATGAATCATCCGACACTGAATGGAAACACTTGGGGATTTTCCAGTTCTCATTGTGCTGTCTGCCACATCCCACAGTGTTCAATAGGCCAATTCCCTTTCATAGACTTCTTACATTCATTTATTGCAAGACCACAGATAATGGCCTAAATCCAACTGGTAGTACAAACTGGGGTCAAAGCAATGGGATTTGTGAAGTGTTGATTTACAAGTCAGCAATTGATTCAGTGGATCATCTGCAACTGGGATGAGCAGCTGGATATAGGCCTGTGTTTCCAGCCCAGATTACATTATTGAAAATAATTAAAATATCAGAATCAGTAATAGTTTTCTGCAGTGCTCAGTGAGGGCATCCCCAGTGTTTTATTTTATTTAGGGCTGAATTGAATAAAGATATAGTCTGGAGGCCTCTAGGTAGTTTGTGCTGGTGTGATCCCTAGTTTGCTCTTGTTGTTTAATGCCTTCAAGTCGTTTCCAGCTTATGACAACCCTAAGGTAATTTTATCATGGGGTTTTCTTGTCAAGATTTGTTCAGAGGAGATTTGCCTTTGCCTTTTTATGAGGCTGAGTGAATATGACTTGTACAAGGTCACCAGTGAATGTCCATATCTGAAGAGGGATTAGAACCCTGGTCTCTAACATCAAGTTCAATGCTGAAACCACTATAGCACATTGGCTGTCAAGATCCCTGCTTACCCCATGTAAGTTTTTTTAAAGACACTACAGAAGGAGGTATCTTGTTCTCCTGCACCTGAAAGTTATCCAGCTGTCTTTGCACACCGAAGAATGAATCAGCAGCTCCCAGCCTTATCAAGGGATAGATGGATAGGGCAGGCAGCTACTGCTGCTTCTTCAATGGCTGGTGGAGGACAAAGGAGCCATTGGCTTTTGTGTACCTGGGAACCCCCATCCAACATTACTGATATAGGTATTCTGGCAAAGATTTATGTTCACCAGTGGAAACACTGAATCTTGACAGAATAGCTGGTAGTTACTTTCCTCCCTCCCTCCACCTTTTGTCAAAGTAAGTTTGGGATCTGGATTGAGATCTGAATTGTGACCCTTAACATGTCACAAACAGAACATTTTGGAGGCCTCTAGAACAGGTTTGTAGGGTCCATGAGAGCATAGGGAAGGAGAGATTGTTCCCTCTTGCTTCTGCTGATGAAGCTGCTTCTGTCAATGCAACTATGGATCCTGGTTCTCTCTCTCTCTCTCTCTGTGCATGTGACTTAATTATTTTTGCAGTCATTTGCAGTATTTATGAGCTCTTCTATAACTATCAGGGAATCTATCAACAATTTCAAATTCAATAACAGTAAAAGTTGAATAAATATTGATTTATTTATGAAAACATTTATACCCCCATCCTGTACCATAAGATCTCAGGGTCTCAAAAATCAATTTAAAACAATCTAGACATTTAAAAACTTAAGGGGGAGAGAGAAAAGGAGAGAGAGAGAGATGAGAAATGTTCAACAGCCTCTTCTCTTACAAGGTGAACCTTAGAAATGCTGCCACAAAAAATTTCTCTCAAAATCACCACACGCTGCTTTATATAAACAGAAGATACAATTGCATTTCATGAACAGAAATAGGTATTAAAAAGATAGCTCCCAGATGTATTGTATAGCCTCTTGAACTGCTGTCTTTTCCACTATAGCTAGTTCAGCAGACTGCTAATGGGTGAACTGGATTTTTTATTCTTTGTAAAACTGATGTGGGAAAAAATGACTTCAAATACAGCTCAAAAAACACAATCCTCCTCTAATTATTGCCATACTGGAAATGTATCTAAAAGCAGGAGGTCCATATGTGGTAAATTGTCCACTGTCAAGACATTTTATTGAAAGACAGCTGAATTCACCTAATTGAAATAATGAAACTTTAAAGCCATATATATGGATATTTCTCATTCAGAAGTGGGAATTGTGTGGTTCTCCAGCTGTTGCTGGACTGCAACTTCCATCAGCCCTACCCAGCTTAGAATAGTTGTTGACTGTAGCCATACAATTCGTATGTAGAGATATAAAGAATATTTTCAAATGTTCCCATTCTCAACCAAATAAGGAAAGAAAAGAAAAATAGTGTCTTAACTGATTGAGACACCTCACAGAGAAAATGGGTAACAGCAAGATTTTTCACACTTTGGGACTTTTATTAGAAAATCTGCACAAAAAAAGAAGTTGCTATTGCACAACAAAATGAGTTTTCTGTGCAAAAACCTTTTTTCCCCCAGTAAAACACACTGTGACAAAGCCTGGGAGTGTGGTAAGCCTGAAAAGCAGGCCGGCCTTAGCAACAGGTTGCCAAGGGACCCAAGGGGTTCTAGGTAAAAGAGGAACTCAGCCCATTGGTGCATGGGAGGAGCTGGGCTTTCCGATGAGGAGCTCTATATATAATCAAATGACCTGCATTTTTTTAGAGATTCCTTCAGGGAGACAAGGAGGGAGGGTTATGCTGCTAAGAGTTTTGGTTTTCTTAGGGGCCTAGTGAGAGGCAGAGGAGAGACCAAATCACTTCTGAGTGGGTCAGAAAGTGAGACCCTGATTTAGGGATTAGGACTTTGAGCAAGGGAAGCCAAAGGTCCGAGTAGGTATGCAAGCTTTTGAGCAGAGGAAACTGTCCAGACATTTTTGAAAGTTCTATTGTGCCTGTATATACTTATAATACCAAATATCTTTTCCCTGTTTGTTCTTTTAATAAATATTGCATTCTGTTTTTATAATTTCTGACTCAGCGGAGTACTTTTCTTCAGTTCTATTTTTGATAGAAACACGCTACCACAGATTATCAAATCCTTTTGAATAAGACCAGAAAGACTTTACTCCTTTCCACTAAGGTGGTGGATTTGAGAGGGGAAAGCAGAAGCTGGGAAGGCAGCTAACCTCTGACGTCTGAGAGAGCAAGAAAAGCAGGCCTGCCCTCGCTCCACACACATTTTTCTTCATTTTTTGGAAAATAAGTGGAAGTGCAAATAATAACTGAAAGCTTCAGAAATCCTCTTATTTTAATTTATTGGGGAGAAAACTGTTGAAGTTGTTCCATCTTGCATGCAAAAAGAAAACAAGCAAAGAAGTACATCCCTATTCCCAGCCCTCTTCTTATTGATCTTATTATACATACTGACAATATGCCTAGTGTTACTGCTTTACAGGTGCTGAGACCATGGTTCGTGGCCATATCAAGTTTGCTAGCCATGGAACTTTACATTAGCCAGCCCATATGATTCATAAAATTCATACGTTGACACTTTTCAAGTAGAAGATATATAAGGAAATAGACATCCGAATATACCCAAGTGACATGAATGTGTTTCTCAGTGCTAATTCAGTAGTGGGCAGTCATTAAGTGTAAATGATCCATCATTAAAAATAACTGCAAGCCATTTTTGTCTTTCTGCTCAGATTTGTGTATTATGTATCAAATATTATTGTGATGCATTATTCAAAATTCATGGGATTCAGTATTGCAATTACAGATTCAAAACCGAGAGTTACGGATCCGTTACTGATCTGTATTCACTAATCCTACAGCTCACCTTAACAACCAGCAGCTCCCAGCCCAACTTAATATCTCTCAAGAGTGGCTTACAAGCTGTTAAGGTAAGTTGGCATGTGTGTGCCAGGGATATTACTCGGTTTTGCAGATGTAACAAAGCAATTGATCTGGATTCCAGTGAAAGTCCTTTTGTAGAACCTGGCATTATTTAATTAGGTGAGGTAGAGATGCAAAGAACATTTGAATACTCAGGGGGTAAAAATGGAAAACAGATTTCCCAAGCTTTGAGAAACTCCAATGTTGAGAGTCCTCCTGGAGCCCATTTTTGCCCCCTCATCTCCAAATAGAGCCAGACACACCTTATCATTCCCTCACAACACAACCATGTAGTTGAGAGGGAAGGACAGAGGTAGTTGAGGATTGTGGCTAGCTAAGCTCTGATGGTCAGTGCATGAGGATTATTTCATGCTCCTCTAGGACCTCCAGAGGACTCCCAGTCTCCCAGGAGGTCTCACAGAATGCCTGCATTGTGCACTAGCCATGGCAACGTAGCTGGTGATGATCCTCACTTACATGATCCTCTTTCATTAGATATCTGTGCTCAGGGAGCAGCAAAAAGGTGAGTAGGAAGGGAGAATTCTCCCTTCTCACATTGAGTAGAAAATTGATGATATGATTCATTCTCCCATGTGAGGACAAATAATTTAAATAAGTTCATCCTTACATTCAAGACCATTAGGCTTTGCAGTAAGTTAAACTCACCATAAGTCACCACGGGATTAATTCATATCATTTGTACCTTTTAAAAATAGAAACATTCCTCAGATTTCCCATTCACTTTCAAAGTACTGAAAAATAGGGATGTGGAAAGCTCTCAGGTAAGTAATTTCCAAGTTATTGCACAGTCTAAAATGTTCAATCCATTCTAGCAGGCACATTATGCGAATGTGAGGTGAGACCTCATTCATATATATATATATATATATATCCAGGCAACATTCACAGAAAGAAAGAAGAAAAATCAAAGGTTAACATCAAGTTCCTCTAGGAACTTTTCAAGTAGTTTAAGGACATCTGCTTACTGTAAGAATGAAAAGAGACATAAACACATTTAAGCTTTCAGGCTTCAGAGTAGCTGTTTCCACAAACACTGCCCTGGGGGAGATTCCTTCACCCAGATGTAATCTACCATCTGGGCTATGGGAAGTTTCTGACTACTTTGTGTAACCTGTAGAGATTTACAGACAGCAGCCAATGCCTGAGAATCTAGTTCAGCAGCAAGTATTCAGATTTCATTTCCTATGCTGCTTGTTGATTTTAAATGTTTACAGAAACCACAGACTGGAATCTAGTTTTAATAAATAATCATTTCCATTGTATGCATAATTTAGCATCTGCTTTATTTTTCAAGGCAGTAAGCATATTGTTCAGTGCCTTGAAGTACACATCAAGCAACTCATTTCAAGTCAGTGAAGAACTGCTTCTATTTTATATGAATTACATCAAAAGGAAACATCATAATCTTTTCTTAGGATGGTTCTATACATACAGCTCATTAGACACATTACTCAGAGAAACATTTATGAATAGTTAATAGATTATAATCACACTATATTAAGTATGTTTTTCTTGTGTGTAATGCCACTCCAGATGTTGCAACAGAAAATACTACTTATTTACTTTTTATTTAAAATGTCCCTCAGAACATCCACTTTGGAATCAATCATGTCTGAATGATTTCAGGGAAAAAACATGCACTTATAAAGACATTTCTAAAATCACATGCTAAATCCATTTGTTGTTCCTAGCTGCAATAGTCTCATTGAATTAATTGCTGAATGGTAGACTACACCTATGTACATGCCACTAATTTGATTGGAACTAGCAATTGGTATTAGGCCTAAATCTCCAAGTCTTCTTGAATATCACCTATACTAACAGCTTTCTCCACAAATTAGTCTTTGTAGATATATGGTGTGAGGTTAGAAAGGCAGCCCCTGCTCCCCTAGACTTCTGGCATTCACACTGGCAAGCAACTTAACAAAGAAAAGGAAGGTATGGCCAGGCCTAAAGCCTAGGGGCCCTCTCAGATTACACAATTAAAGCATATCCTTCAACATTTCACAGATGAAAATCAGGACACAGGGAGCTAAACAACAGCATACTGTGGTCAAAATGGCCAAAAGTTATTAATGAAGGTAAATATGCAAGTTAGGAGAGCAGTCTGCTTTCACCTAAGCCAGAGCTTTCCAAACTTTTCATGGTGGTGACACACTTTTTAGACATGCAACATTTCATGACACAGTTTCACTAGCAAATGGTATGTTAAACGAAATGTATGGGGACACAACATATCTCATGAAAACTTTTCATATATTTTTAAAAATATATGATTTATAAATAATAACACACATTTCCAAGATTGTAGGCAACACACCTATACACTTAAGGCGACATAGCAAGAGTCTTCCCTCTCCTTTGCTCTTCTCTGCAATGGGTTAATTCAATGGTAGAGCTTGGAGTATGGGGAGGGGGAGAGGAGTGCGTGGTTATGATGCATGAGGGCATGGCTACAGTGCACAGGGAGGTGGCTATGGTGCATGAGGTGGGGCTACAGTGCATGGAGTGTGGCTATGGTGCAGGGCTATGACAGAGGGGGCAGGGCTATGACACACATGGGAGCGGGGCTACAGCATGTGAGAGAGAGCAAGCAAGGAGGTGCAGCACCCCCCAAAAATTGCCATCAAGGGCACACTACCTCCATTACTCCCCCTCCCTATGCAGCTGCGTTAATTGAGTGCAAATTTTGTTTGTATTTGAACTCAGTTTGCAGCAATTGAAATAAGCAGAGAACAAAGGGGGGAATTGGAAGGAGAAGAAAGAAACTGGGACGTAGTAAAAGCAACTGACAAAATAGGATGATGGAGGATTAATTAGGATTAATTAGGTCTGCCCCTCTGAAACCAGGACAGTTCGAGGGCATGCTATAGCACTGTGAATCTACTGTTACTGTTGCGGTTCCATGTGATTCTGGGATTTGCTTTTTAGGGAGGATTATTTAGAATTTGCAGCTAGACCACCAGTGTTTCATCCAGCTACAGACCCCAGGATTCCATAGGATGCAATTTTAGTGCAATTGTGTAGTGTCAACAGGCCCCAAGTTTGATAAATTTTAAGCAGTTTTTCATTAACCCCTTTTTATCCATCTCCCACCTCCATTTTATATCAGTAGGAGAAATTTGTAAGAAATCCAGCTATAGTAACTTAGTATGAATTTCCCTAGTTGAACTGAAGCGTTGGACTCCTTGTAAGAAAAGCTGTGTTCAAATTTAAATAAACATTTTTTGACATATAACATTAGGGATAGCATAAAATTTGTTTCAGTTAATTTCTTGAGGGCAGAAGAAAACTTTTTATCCTAGGCTTAGTAAGTTTTGCATCACCATCCTTCTCCAATGGCTGTACATAAATATAAACAAACACATGTGCAAGTAGGAATGTACACATACATAGGAGCAAATGTTTATTTACTTATATTTTACATAGTCCTCTGAAGAAAAACAATAGGTCCAAACTTGTTGAGCTTAGAATAAAAGGTTTTCTTTTCTTATGATCTGGAGTGTTTATCCTCTTTTCCTGGTAGAGATGTGGTCATATTTTGATTATTTGGTTAATTTCATAATCCATAAAATCTGCACCAAGTGGAATTCAGGCAGTTTGTGAATCCATTCATTCACTACATTTGGTTCAGCAAAAACTGATTGTTTAAGGTATACACATTTTTCAGAAATATGTTCTCCACGTCGACTAAAATACAGGTAATATCTCCTTGTGGCGTATGATGTAGGTATGCTAGTGGTTACTCCTTTCTATTTGGAATTATTACAGCAAATTAATTTTGTATTGGAAATATATTTGACATCTGTAAACACATATGTACTTTTAAATTATATTCCTGTAGCTTGGAATTAACTTGTGGTAAATATGGTTGGATCCAGTATGATTTAACTATTACTGAAAAGATTTCTATTCCATGCAAAGAATCAGATACACATGTTTCAGAACAAACTGTTACCACGGTTATGATATGTCTGGTGAGAGCACTAGATATCTCTTGATATCAAATAATCTGGCCTTTACTTGACCTTTCTCTGCCATCCTACTCCACATGTTTGCAGAGGTCCATCGGACAAGCACATATTAGGCGCAGCCGTTAATGGTTGTACATTCCAAATCTCATTTAGGCAGGCAGCTTAAGCCTCTCAGATGCTTCAGGAAACACCTTCTTGCAAACCGGTCTTGCTCAGCACGAATTTACACAAAGACGCACGACCGAGTGCCGAGCCATTCCTTTATGTTGGGCCATTTGCATACTGGCCATACTATTGTCATCAAGCGCTAAGCCCATCACGTAAAATCTGACCTTTTCCAACGCCTTTGTTCAGCTACAAATTTCCTTTGTTCTCACCGAGCATGGCATAGCCTGTAGGTAAAATCCACCCTATAAAAGGTCCCCAAATCCGAGCCTTCCTCGGACTACTTTGGACTTCCATCCCGCCTTGCTGTCGGTTTGTCCAGTGAGCTCCCCTCAGCGAACCACGCTGAGTTTCTTCCCCGGCAACCTCCGTTTCTCTCCAGGACTATGAGACCAGGTGTCATATTACCCATTCCCCCAAAACACTCTATTTCTAGTTCTTCGTTAGTTAGTGTATGTCGTGTCCTTCGTGTTGTTTGTCCATAATAAAAATATTATTTGTTGCTTTAAAACTTGTCTAGCTGCTCTCTGACCTGATGCTGTATACATAGGGTTAAAGATCTCAGCTAAAGTTACCCTGCCTCTCATTAGCTTAAGAGAGTGCTCGAGCCTAATTTCCCCCATCTAGTGTTTTTATTTGGTAATTTGGGTGCCGCTCCCAGGACTCCCAACATACAGGGTAACAAAACTTTAAGAAGAAAGGCTGAGTTTGTCTCATCTTTTCATTCCTAAAGATGGAGGTTGTAGTCAAGAAATCAGAAGAGGACAAAAACTTGTAAGTATAAAAACATATCATTAAATACCAAAGTCAGAATCATCCAGGCCAAAGTATTTCTCCTTTCTATATGCAATTGTGAATGTTGGACAGTGAAAAAAGCTGACAAGAAGAAAATCAAATCATTTGGATCAGGTGCTAAAGGAGAATTCTATGAATACTGTGGACCACCAAAAAGACCTAACCTGAACTCTCACTAGAAGCCAACATGACTAAAAGCAGTCTATTATCATATCATGAGATGACATGTGTCTTTGGAAAAGATGATATCACTTGGTTAAGTTGAAAATGATAGAAAAAAATGGAACGCTGCATTATAGGTGGATAGACTCAGAGCCTCAAGTCTGCAGGACCAGAACAAGATTGTTAATCAACAGCTTGCTAAAAGAACCTTATTCCAGAATGGGCAGATGCTACTGCATGGTTCCCAGGTTGCCTATGGGCAAACAGTCATCATGCACTAGATGGGACTTTTTGCCTATGCTCCTAAGGCCCCATAAGGGGACATCTCACTATCATTCAGCTGCATAGTACCAACCAACCATGTCACTTTCTCCCTGGATTAGATTCCTATGACCAGACTTCCTCAACAAGTTGTGACAAGATCAGTAATCAAGCATATGCCCGCATATGAATTCCTTAATGATGGATGAGGGGGGAGGATATGGATTTGGCTCTCCAGAGCCAAATGAGGCCAGAACAATCGGGAGTCTTTATTTATACCCTCTTAAACAACCAGAGTGAAACCAGGCTTCCCCATTGTCCCGCTCCTAGCCAAGGATTAAAATCCTGCTGTGTGCTGCTTCCTATTTTTTCAGAATTATGCCATCTTCTGGGTAAGGAAAGCCCAACCAACATGCCAAAACATGGTGCCACACCACTCCACTTTGTTGCAGACCCATAAAGTAACTCTCCAGTGAGGTAGGGAGTGGTGTTTTTGTGCAGATGGCAGAGATGAAAATACTTATTTGTTTCTTTTTTCAGTGTTGCACGGAAGGAAAAAAATGTGAATTTCTCCTTACCTAAGGTGAGGTATTTCTTGCCCCTTTCTACAAGGGTTTGGTAGGACAAGTTGCAATAGCTGCAATAGTTAATTGCCACAAAACTATGAAATTTTCGATTGGGTTTTCCTCCCATCAATTGGCTTTTCCTTTTTGTTTTTCAGCAACTTTTCCAGCAACCAGACAATCCTTCTGTGCTTGCAGTGTGTATCTGCTTTGCCTCACAAAGGGAAAAGACAATTATTTTTCTGCAGAGGTTTTTTTTTTTCCAGAAATTACTGAAATCTCTAAGGAAAACAAAGTGCTTCTTGTCTCAATCTTGGGCTAGAGATGAAAGCTCTCAGGGACAGTGGTGATTTTTCAGCAGCCTATGTCCCCACATGTCTAGACAGCCTCTCTAATTGAAAATGAGCAAGCTGGTAAATATTCTTCACATCTTAGTGCACAGAATGTGACCTCTTCTCAGTTCTGGCACTCAAAACAAATTGCTGGATTGTCTTTCGTATGTCATTGGCACCAGGCTCCCATTGATAGGTCTTGGGGTTCTCAAACAACAATAAAACAAGTGTATCTTGGAAACCTGTTCACTTCTGCTCTGGAGTACTGACACTTATGTCAAAAATCCACCCACTTTACTTACATTATGAAATGAAAAAGTCACTTTCGACTCCCCAATGTCTTCCTTTCTCATCCTACCATCTCCTGAGCTGAACAGTGAACACAAACTGAACTTAAGCACATTTTAATATCTCTTTTATAGTTGAGATCTGCCATCTGCAATGTATCTTTTAAAAATAAATTCTAAAGGTTGTAAGAGTGACCCTAATAAAGTATTCCCTTGATTGCTTGGATTGAACAGTTCCCTATCTTCTTTTCCAAAGGCTTCTCACCACCTTTGTTATATCTCAAAAAATGGAAGAATTATGCCTGTGCATCAAACTGAAGGCCATAGGCTAGATATATGCTTTTAATTCTATTTTTTTTCTCTTTATGTTTGCTAGCTTATGGAAAACCAACTCAGGGTCTCTGGACTCAAGGTCTCTAGTTTTCCACCCTTTCCCTTGCTGACCTTGGTTGCAATTGCGTGCCTTCAAGTCATTTATGATTTAAGTCAACCCCAAGGCAAACCTATCATGGCATTTTCTTGGTAAGATTTCTCCAGAATCCTAGTGCAATGCCCAGACCACTACCCCACGCTGGCTGTTCCCATTTCTAGAAACCTGTCACACAACTGTAAAATATTACTTTTTGGACTATAGAATCAATTCTGGAGGTTTTGTTTGTTTTGCACTGCAGATGAATAAATGAATGAATGAATAAATTCATACATACATACATAAACAAACAAACAAACAAACAAATAAGTAGTTACTCAGGTCCTCACAGCTCCCTATAGTCCTACAAATGTCACTGAACTACCATACACATTTGTTCTTCACATATTGTGAAGATTAAGCCTGACTCAAGATGAATTTCATTCAAGGTGCTTGTAACTCCAGGTGGATTCCTTACATTGAATGATAATGAACCATCTGAATACAATCTCCTCCATTCATGGCCATGGTATAACTAGCTGCATGCGACTACTGCTGGATACGCATAGGCATACTCATCACTATATTTTCCCAGTGTATGTGTGTAAATAAGGGAATATATTAAAAGTTTAACATTTTCTTGTTCATGTTTGTCTCCCTCAACATATATAACCCCACTTGTTTGTAGTGCTTTTATCTACCATTTGTTTGAGAATATCTGTACTGCCCATAATATAGTCATCAGACTTATTTTAGAGACGCATTTTTTTACTAAAGAAAATTAGAAAACATTTTAAAGGACATTTTAGATTCTTAAATTCTTATTTGGTCATTTTGGATTTCTGATTGCATGCATCAGCAACCCATGACCCAAGTGCTACGTATGGCACCTCACTCTACAGTGAAGGAATATTACTCCTTGTCATTTACTAGCACACCTCCCTCTCATGTTGCAAAAGTATGGCAAAAACAGACAAATGCTCTTCCTCTACAAATCCCAAAGCAATAGTAGTTTGATACACTTCTTTTTCCCCTGTTCCAAGCTTTCCGATTCCATTTGCAGTCATTAGCAGTTTCTCTCAGGGGTACATTACATTGCCCCTAATCACTGAAGCAATGCAATTTCTTTACACCCTGCTATACCTCATAAAGCAAGGGGCAGCTATTTATGCCAGCTGTTCACCTCCTGGGGTTAAAGGCCCAACTTCACTAAAGTCATCGACTCCATTAAGCCCAGATAGTTCTGTGCTGTTTTAACATAAATATCTTTTCTTCTTCATCCTGCCAACATCACAAGAAGGAACTGGCAGATGGCTGAAGTTCAATTTAAGTTTGGAAGTTCTAAATAGAAATGCATTCTGCTATCATGATAAAATTCAAAAATCAAATTGGCTTTGATGATATCAATACATTACAGTAATTTGATGGATTCTGTGTTATAGTGGACTATGTCTAAAGAATCTTTCCGAGAGAAGAGAAGGAGGAAGGAAGAGTTTGGGGAATGTAAGACATTTGCCTCCAAACTAGGGGCTGGATTTAGGTGGGATGAGCAAAGAGGCAATGCCTGAGAGATGTATTACCTTTTCCTCCTGTTCTTGTATATGTCCATTCTTCTACAGATCCATTCTGCTCTCAGTCCGATTCTTTATTAGGTCCATTTTTCTATAGGTCCTTATGAAAAAATAATTTCTTTCTTCTATGTACAGCAGTAGTTTTAGATGAAATGGGACCATAATCTCAGGAGTGTAACCATTCACTGCCAGTCATACCTCTGGGGAGGTAGCAGCTGCTGGAGCAGAGAAAGTAAAAGAAAGATGTTGGAGAAACAGAACTCAATATGCCATATGGCCCGTCCCTAAGCTAATCTGTGATCCTTAAGTGAAGCTGAGGATGCTGTCCATCTTCAATACTGAAACATGGTTTAGTGCCACTCTAGTCAGTCAGACTATCTCAATATGAAATGGGAACAGGACACTATCTTGTCCCTTGACTCAAGCAGCTAACAGTCTTGTGTCAGCCCATAATTTGAAAGTGATATTTATATACAGTATATCACTTCCTATATATAAATACCAGTTTCTTCTTGAGTGCTAATAGTGATAGGTTCACTTTAGGGTTACCATAAGTCAGAAACAACTTGAAGGCACACAACAACAATATCACTTCCAAGGGCACTTACTAGGCAGAGAGCAAGAACTCTTTCCTAAACAACGCTCATGGGCCCAGATCATGTATTGTCGGATGATGACAGAGTTCTGTTGTTGCAGTTACGTCTGATGACACCACCCTCTGCAACTCCCCCCCCCGCCACACACACACCTTTTCATCTTTGCAGAATCCAGACTGTAGGTTACTGAGGCGTCACCAGCTGAGGCACTGGGAAATGCCATCTGCAATGCTTTTCTAGTTGTGGGGTATATAGAGAACATGATGCTGGGGGGGGGGAATCCCTTGGAGTCCTCCTGCAACTGCTTGTCTCAATGCACCCTAAGAAAGGGAGGGTGCTACAGACATCATTTCCCAGACCTCTAATTTGCAGCACTTCATTAACCCTTTGGTAGGGCAATAGCCATGGTAAAATGTAGATTCAAGAGGCAGCTCAAGTTCTGTCATTAGCTACTTAAAAACAAGGTTAGGTTTTTTGTTGTTGTTTGAGAAACAAAAATTATTACAATTAAAATTACACAGGCCATAATTTTAGAATTCTTTCTAAGCAAATTTTTTCATTAGTATGACTGACAAACCAAATTCAATTCCTAATGCTTTTCTAAATTTTAGCTATTTTGAAAATGTCTTCTTTCTTCTCACTCCTCGGCAACATGTTTAACTTAGACAGTTTTGTAAAAATCATTATTATTTTTCCCAAAGCTAGGAGTGACTAATTAATGAATTACCTTTTATTATATTGAGAATTTTGTTATATTATGAATTCTTTCTTGGACTAAACATTTAAATAACATTTGAAAACTAAACGGGAGATTTTATCCCACATTACTTGATTAGATGAGCCAAATTCTGCAATGTATTTACGTATATAATAAAAGGCAAGGGGGAAAACTGCCTGTGTAGTTACATTCTTGGCATGTACAAGGAAGAAACCTTTCTGATAATTTAGCCTGGCATAATTTTATTAGTTTTGCTGACATGATCCTTATGGTACAACCATAACACTTAGCATTTAGCTCATAAATGGATATAATAAAACTTGACCTTCATTCCCAATGCTCGTCTGCAAGAAATTTGATGGGGTCTTTCATTAATTAATGTGAATTACGATTCTTTATTTAAAAACTTTTTTATGTTTTTTGCAAAACTGGTCCATAATAAATAAAATAGCATGGTGGGTACAATGTTTTTGACGGGTTGTATGTCAGGACACCCTTTCACACTGGTAAAAAAAAAAAAAATCAAGTATTCTTGTATCTCTACATTACATGTTTCTTTCTTTTTTTAAATGAGTTTGAGATAACTTTTAATTAGTTCAGTTAAGTTTCTCCTACCTTTGGCAGATAGCAGCAGCTCAAACTGGTAAATAAACATCATTCTTAGTGTGTGATTTGAAAATATGCCTTCTGGTCATTAATTGTCTGGAAGTCATCAGCTGACAGGACAAGGGCCCATTTACCTTACCCACATATAGCACTATTTATCAATTTTAACTGCCATGTTTATTGATGAGTTTACAGCAATAATGCCTGTCAGGTGCAGCTTGTTTGGGTTTGAGTAATATGGTCCTCAGCCATAATTAGTCAAACACTTCCTAAAAGGTTGGTTTAACTGTCACTGATACAGGTACACTTTTTCTAATACATAGGTAGGAATAGAATTATAGTATCATAGAGCTGGAAGGAGCATCATGGGACATCAGGTCCAACCCTCTGCTCAATGCAGGATCTCCAGTTAAAGCAGCCCCATCAGGCAGTTGTCCAGGCTCTTCTTGAAGACATCCAGAAAAGGAGATCCTCCAACCTCTCTAGGCAGTTGGTTCCATTGCTGAACTGCTCTTATTGTCAAGAAGTTCCTTCTAATGTTCAATCTACTCTCCTGTAACTTCAAACCATTAGATTTAGGCCCTTTCCACAACTTATCTGCATCCGGTGCGGTCATGCGGGGATCACATGAGCAGCCTCTTTCATGAAGCTTTCATGTTCCCTCTGCTCTGGCTCTGCAGGAGCAGCCAACATGAGGGCTCCACCTCTTCCTTCAACAGCACAGCCGGGTATTTTCCCAGGCTGCGCTGGGGGAGGAAGTGCAAGGGCCTCAGTTCCGGAGGCTCCACACGTACGGTAAGTGTGTTGGGGCCCCAGAGCGATGCACAATCGTGCACCATTTTTGGCTAAAAGCCGAAAATGATATAGTGCGCAATCGGTGCCTGCTGGCCCCGGCAGCATTGTGCAATTGCGAGGATGTCATCTGAAACACTCCTCGCAATCATGCGACACTCCAGAGGCCCTTTCACATGACAAATGCCATGTGAAAAGGGCCTTGGTCTTACCCCTTGGGGCAGCAGAATCATCTTGCCCCCTAGATATAGTTGTACTGCAAATCCCAGCAGTCTTAGTTGGCATAGCCAACAGTGTGGAATGCTTCTGAGTTGTACTACAACAACAACTGGAAGAGTGTGTGGTGCAATCCTGCTTTAGATTATGCCCAGAATTTGGAAAACTGTAGTTAGATGCTTGGAATGTCCTCAAATCATCATATAAATTTTCAATATTTTTTTTTTGCCTTTGTGTTTTCTTTTATTAGACTTGAACCCTATAGCTTCAGATTCATCCTAGACAGAAGTTCCTCTTTGTAGCCCATATGATTGTAACAAGGAAACTTTGTTTTAAGAAGCATGGTATCTGACAACCATGAACTTGATTAGGATGTATTTCAATTTAGATAAATGAGGGCTGCTGAATCATCGCTTTCACATGATGAGACTTGCATCTTAGGAAGACTGCTGGAAGTAATGAGCATTTTCAATTTTCTTAGTGAAAGCACAAATTAAACTTGAGCAGGATTGCCTTCCCACCTGAGCTAATACTGTATGCACCTATTTGTAGCACTAAGGCTGTGCTTTCATTATAAAGGTTTCATCATATAGAGTTCTATTGGTTCAACAGGTTGGTATCACTACACTGGTTCCCTGGTGGTGGTAGTAAGAAGAACAAGGCCACAAGTGCAGCATTCATGAAGGAAGTAAGGCACTGGCGAAATGGAATGGTCATATCTAGCAGGTTTTGGAAAATGTGCTAGCATAAAGCACGAAGAAGATTTTGACCAATACTCACTGCTCTGATTCTGACCATTCCCTGTAAGTAGTATAGATGGAAACTGAATCACAGAGGTCAGAGTCACAGCACAAAAGTATTTGATCCTTGCATTTGTGCTGGAATGAACATGCCCCAACACTTTGTTTTAAATGATAACAAGGAAGGCAGTGTGAATTATGCACAGGAGAATTCACAGAATGCACAGGCACCCTGTCCATCATTGGCCTTATAAACAGACAGCAATGAGCTCATCCTGTGAGTAATGATCTATTAAGCTGCCATTTTTAACTTAAAGCACAATGAAGTAAGGCAAATGAAAGTAGGATTTTCTAAAAGAGGTGGGTTGACTTCGGTCTAGTGTGGTGTACTTTAAAAGGGGAGGAAAACTGGAAGAGATTCCCTTGATCATCTTATTCAAAGTGCAACTGTGCAGTAAAGCATAGCTGACTTTTGTAAAAGTTCCCTTTGCTTTCGAACATCATAGTAGAGCTTTCCTTTCTTGGATCAGACTTCTAGACTTGAAGGAGGAGTATGGAACATATTGACCTAAAGAAGTTTTGGTCAGAAACTTCTATAAGGTTCATACAACATGGTGCTGGTAAGGCACTACAGTAGTAGTGGTTTGTTGTGTGCCTTCAAGTTGTTTCCAACTTATAGTGAGCCTAAGGTGAACCTATCATGAAGTTTTCTGTGCAAGGTTTGTTCAGAAAGGGTTTGCCATTGCCTTTCTCTGAGGGTGAGAGAGTGTGACTTCCTCAAGCCATCCAGTGAGTTTCCATGGCCAACATATGCCATTGAGATTTATTTCTTAAGACAAATCAGAATTCATGTTCAAAAGCATTGTGAAACACATGCATAATTCATGAGAAAATTTCGTTCAGATAGGAAGTAGTACTAAAGAAAGCTGAATCAGTGGTAATATCACGTTTGGGATTCAGTTCTTTCAAAAAAACTGGTACGGCTGGTATGACAAAACCAGATTCAAAATGACTCAGAATCAGATCCCTTTGTAGAAACATGATGCAACTATATTTATCAGAAGGCTTTTATTGTATCTCTGCTTCTCACAGCCAGATTTGGAGAAATGCATTTGGTTAATGTATTGTCTTCTTTCCTTATATCCTTCAACAAATCATATACACCATTCTTGCAATTGTAATGGTGTGTTTTTGTTGTTCGTTTATATAATTTGTCTTCATACTGTGTTTGTGGCTTATAACCTTATTCTAAGCTACCTTTTAAAAAAAAAGGGAAAAAAAGGATTTCAATGATGATTATGGCTTTATGATTTGTAACCTCCAATATAATACATCTGTGTATTAATGTTTAATGATAAAACTACACATTGATTATTATGGTGATGAGAACTATGTGAGGTCATTCATTCAAAAAATGGTTACTCATTTAAGAAAGAAATAAGTAGTCCGTGTTAGCCAAAGGTCACTAATACATTCAACACTTGCTAAACCTATAAGGTGGAAGATAAAAAGTAGGAAGGTCCTCTACAGCAGATCTGAGGGCACATACAGACACTTGCTGGGGAATAGGTGATGGAGAATTCCTGCTCTCGAAGTTCTTTTACATAATGTTGGATGTGACCTATTAGTTTAATAACATATGAAGCAATCAGTGTAGAATGAATTGTTAGAGCCAGGTAAGGTAACAAGCAAGGCTTTTTGTTCCATGGAGAGGAAGCATCTACTTCTGTACTTCCATAGCAAACAAAAGCAAGAAATTTAGAGTAAGATCATCTCCTAGGCCATTTTTAATGAGAAATTGTCTCACTGTATGACACGAGCTTGCACAAAAAGCTATGTGCATATGATCATTGAATTGATGTTCAGGACAATGCCATGAAAACATGGCAGATCAGTGTCACAAGTCTATTACTGCTAGTGCAAGTGTGGATGACTTGTGACCCACGTAACTGAAATCAGCCTGATGGCCATACATGGTGACCAGCCTGGTGTTTCAGAGCACCACCTATTTTTGAAATCCCAGGAAAATAAGCAACATGATTTTAGCTGTTTTGGGAAGGATCTGATTTGGTGGATTACTTGTTGTTTAGATTAAAGTACATCTTCCTGTTTAATTAGCCTGTAAATGATAATGGCAGGGTGGAATCCTACTTGTAATTTATTCCAGCATAAGGGCCCATTATGCTGGCAGAAATGACTTTTTTGAGCATTACATATTTGCAGTACAGAGATGGCAGAAAAAGCCACATTGTTCAGAAGATAAAGCTGCCCTGTAGTCTTGCAGGCAGGTCAGTATCTGACAGAACAGCATCATCTCCTGATTGGGACAACTTTCCATGCTGTGCCCCTCCTCCTCACTGTTGTAGCATGCATGATCAGTGTAGCTCTGTCATTACCAATGTCTCTTCCTACACAGGCATAATAACAGGCCAATAAGATCTTTGTCAAATTATACAGAGATGTATGATTTAATTATCCATTGGAATATTCTGGTAAAACCAATATGTGAAACATAGTGCATTGAGCCATTCTGCTTACAAAGCCTTTATGTGCATGTTCAGGAATGATGAGTTGCAGTCAGTAATTGTCTTCAAATTATATCCAGCTTATGGAAACCTTATCTTAGGATCTGTTGGCAAGATTTATTCATAGGAGGTTTCCCATTTCCTTCCTCTAAAGCTGAGGGAGTGAGTCTTCCCTATGGTAACTGAGTGGGATTTCCTGACTGAGTGGGGATTTGAACTTCCAGAGTCCTAGTCCAGCACTCAGACCATTAACCCACACTGTTAAGTCCAATCTGCTATAGCATTTCACAATTCTTCTAGATTTCCAGTGCTGAAGTCACTTGCACATGTACATAACCGTTTGAAAAAGTGTGAATCTTTCCTTCATCTTTGTTTTTTAATGCACAGTGGGAATCTTTGTCTTTACAGACAGTAAAACATTGAATTGTCTGGCTCCTTCAGATGCAGAACCCTGTATATTCATATTCCCAGCTCATTACCAAGCTCCTGCTCAGCCACATCTTCACTGTACATGACAGATTTATTTGATGGCTTCAATAATGCAGGATAGAAGGCGACTGACATATGTGGATGGCTCACTATTGCCTCTCACTGAAGCAATTGACTACAATCAGTTCCAGACTGCATCAGTAACCATCACTTTACAGCTCCACCACAGGGGCATAACCTTGTTGAAAACAGTGAAAAGAGGAAAGGCAGTAATAAGGGATGAGGCTTGTATAAATAGGTTTCTTTACACAGTTACAAACTCATTTACGAGTAGAATAGCTTTGTTCTGACATTTTAAAACAGGCAGGAGTTTGTAACAATTCTTCATATACAGAAAGGGTAGATGTACCTTGAGGGCTTAAGCCTAGAGATAGGTAGTAGCAGAATAAAGAATCCCCTGCATCCTTGCCATGAAATCCAGAGGTCTCCAAACCAAGCTTTGATCCCTTTACCAGGAGAGAGAAAAACACGCTAAGACATTTTCAGTTGCACAAAACAATGCCTATTTAACAGAGAAGACCTATAGTAAAAATAAACACTCATTCGACTTTGCAGCAAAGGTAGACATTCTAATATAGAGAAAATGAATCCAGGATATCTTTTCTGCAAGGAAGGGCTCCCTCTCTTGGTGGAAGGGACTCGTCTATCTGCAACATTCAAATTGAGAAGTCAAGCAGTGGTACCTCATGGCCTCCAGCCTCCCAGATGACATAAGCGATATATGTCTAGTTATAAGGACATAGTCAAACAGTTCTCAGATGACCCCAATCTCCATCATCCAGTACATGGCTGTGTTGGAGGGTGAGCAGGAAGAGACAGGCAGATTTTAAGGGAGGTGAACAGAAAATGTGGCATAGTTCTGCATGGATGGACCTTTACTTTGTCTTCCAGTGCAAGACTGGAGAAAGACAGTCACACAATCCTTGCCTTCCATTTTTGGAATGCTGTGTACAGTTCTGATGCACCATATAGGAAAAAAATATTAGAGAAAGTGAAGAAAAAATGATCAAGAGGCCATTTTCCTATGAGGCAGGGCTTTGGGACTTACACCTAAATCCACCTGTTAGTTTCATCTATCATAGACCTATGGAATCAATGGCAATTTGATACATCAATATTTATGTAAGTTCCATAGATTCAGCTAAGACCAAAAATTGGATTTAGGCTTAAGAAAACAGACAATCAAAAGGAGACACAACAGTCATTAATAAAATTGTTTGGTTGTTGAAGGTGGTAAACAGATAATTTTATATTTTTCTCAATTTCCTTCAAAGGAATGATTCTTAAGCTATTTGATCGGGGGGACTCGCTGTTACTTTTTTTCCTCCAATGCATTAGGGGCCAGTGCCATATGTCTGCCCATTGGCTACAACTGTTGCTTCTGTTCTGGTCAACTCTGTAGGGACTGCCAACTGCTGGCTCTTGGACTGCCATTGATCCATAGATCACCAGGTTGAGTAACACTGCCTTATATGGCTGTCCCTTGTTAGAACAGAAAAGTTAAGTAACTTGCATATTCTTCTGACCTCTCAGGGCTTTTCTTTAAAAACTCTTAATAAGGCTTCTGATTTTCTAATTTATTTTTTTTTAAATGCTCATTTGTTTTAAAAAATGAGGTACAGAAACAGAACTGATATGTTGTCTTTCTTTTCTTCTAATGACAGAGATGCATATTTTCATGGGAAGAATGTTTTACAGTGTTCAGGCATCCCAACTTCCCATTTATCTCAGTGGATGTTCCAAAAAGTAATTCATTCTCACAACCTTGAATACCAACGTGAATACTTCACATACCAATAAGTGGGAACATGAGAGCAGAGTCAGTAGTCAAGTGCCTATTTCCCAGAATACCTTCATTTCAGTTTTGCAGGGAACTGTCTTCAGTGACACTATGGTGGCTTTTGATTCTTCTCTGAGATACCATAAAAATTTTAGCATATTCTGAAATAATAGAATCTATGGATAAAGGAAGGAAACTTTAAGGCTCAGTAAATGCAAGCCCAAGAATGGTGGGAACACGTGAAGGGTGGTGTCTTATCAGCCTTGGGATCAGCGGATCAGATAACTGCTCCCAGAATTGTTATAGGAGACTGCACTTGTAATCCACTGGATGGTTTCCAAGCAACATGAATGAAGCCAGATGTCTGACTGAGGGCTTTTTTGCACTTTGGGAAGAAAACGGGGCAGTCTGTAACTCACCGAACTGGCGCGCTCCCTCCAACGATCCACGCTGATCTGGAGCAGTGCGTGCCCGCGCTACACACTGCTCCGGGGGAAAAATGGAGGCTTCTGGTTGGTGGAGGCTCTCCACCAACTGGAGAAGCTTGCCAGCCGGAAGCCCGCCCCTGGAAGATCTGCAGCCTTGCGCTGGTGCGAGCCTGCAGATCTACACAGGAGCACAGCGATGGACTGGGGTGCGCCGACCTGTTTTAAGCGGTCTTTCAATAGCACGGCGAACCACCTGTTCTGGTCATGTCGGAGCAGGCTGAAGTCCGAAACTACAGAAAGTAGTCCAGACCCAATTCACCCCAAGTGCAAACATCCTCGCTGGAGGACACACTGCCCCGTTTTAAAAACAAAATGCGGAAAAGGCCTGAGAAAGAATTTGAAGCACATTTCGTATGTATATATGAGGAAAGTGTGCATGTACCCGTCTGTGTGTCTTTTTTTTTTTCAACTATAAGTTTACAAAATCATTCTTTCAAACTGAGTTACTTTGTAGCGTTCATTCCATTGATTAGTTAGAGAGACTCCTGGATTTTTCCTGATCCAAATGTTTTACCAGGTTCTGGAGTTCTCAAGCACCTTGTCTCATTTCCAAGGCAAACCAGTGTGTTAGGAATTATCCATTGTTGCATTTTTCTCCTCCTCCTCCTTCTTTCAAACAGTTAAAACTTTCTGTAAAGTGCTTGGCATGTACAGTTTTCTCAAGGGCCACTTTCCCATTGGACAATTGTACCATTTTGGTGTTAACTACCATGGTTCCATCTTATTTGATCCTGGGATATTTGATTTAAAGAAGGGGCATTTAGAATTGTCAGCCAAAGAATTCTAACATCTCACCAAACTACAAGAGTTAGGATTCTAGAGGATGCAGCCATGGTAAATAAAGTGGCATTGAAGTATGATAACTGTGAAATGTGAAAAGGCCCCAAGTTTCAAACCCTTCAATTAATTTGTGATACCTCTGTTTCTTTACTGCTAATAGAAGTAAGCATATTGGTAAAATACAGCAAAAGACAATCTGCTGTGATTGTATATTTGATGGTGTTGAATTTTTGTTGTTATTGTTTTTTGTTTGGTATTTTACCAGTACTACAAGTGGACAAATCAGCCTGTTCTCAGTGTCCTTTCTTTTGCATATGCAGGTCTTGTAATATGTTCCATTACATATATGCAACAATCTGCAATTTTTAAAAACAGCATGAAAATTTTCAGGGAAATACATATTTAATATTTTGAGACTTTTTTTCTTTTAGGCCTCTTTCACACTACACATTTATAGCACTTTGACTGCTTTAACCCTCTTGGCTTCATTCTCTGGAATTCAGAATGTATAGTTTTGTGGAGTATTTAGAATTCCCTGCTAGAGAGTAATGATGAAGTGCTCACTGCTTCTGTTCATATTGGCATTTACAAAAAAATTAATAAAAGAAAGACAGGTGGATATCAGTCCATATCAGTCAAATTTTGCATTACCACCAGTGCCATCATTGCCCAGTTATTCATATCTTCAAGAATTCTTTTTGCAGACTGGTCGAAGATACTCTGATGCCTGAAGCAGAGCAGAGATTAGTGCCCTTGTTCCACGGCATACTGCTTAGATGCAACTAAGTGATTTGACCTCTGAAGCCAAAAATCCCACAAGCATTTTACCCAGAAATAAAAATACAATAATCCTAGTCAAACAACTAACCATTTGCTGTCTTTGCTTGTCATCCAAATCAGTCATCTTTGGTGGCTGTGTCATTCTGCCTAATGGCAGAGCTGGCCCTGTTAAATGTCCATGTGTATATCAGTGGCATGGGATGATGGAGAGTGAGAGATTTAAGAGACCAGAAGAAACAGAAATTGCATTTGCCCCACTCCCAGGATTCATATTAGAAAGTTCTGTTACTAAAACTGGTGGTCATAAGGAGAAGAATTCAGATCAGAACAATCCCACAAAAATAAAATAAAGTAGGAGAATGGGAGAAATAGATTGACCCCCCAGAGCTAAGAAAAGAGAGTCCAGCTAAGAAAAGAGAGTCCATTTCTGAGATACTTTGCTACCCATATTCTGTTTTTCTTCCACTGAAAATCTGGCAGTGTGGCTCCTTCCCACCCAATTTCTACAATATGCAATTTCCTTGGCCATTCTGAAATTGCTGGCTTGTTTCCAGATCTGCAGTGTCTAGACAACCATTCATGCAGTTCTAAAAAGATTCTCCAGGAATATTTTAGCCAATATAATTCAGAACCATCGAACACATTTAAAAAGTCACTAACCAGTCATTCAGTGCACTATTTATTAGACTTGACCCTCCTGAAGTGATTCATATTGAGCCCCTAAATTTACCAGGCCAAAGCTGAACACTTAAACTATTACTAAACCTGGGGCTCACTGAGGAAGAAGCAGCAGAGGCCAGGAAAGTGTGACAGTAATTAACAATTACAAAGTGCTTTAGAGTGTTCATACACATTATCCTCACAAGAACCTTGTAAAACAGACAAGTGTTATTATCCTCATATTTCAGATTGGGAGGAAAGGGCTGAGATGAGGTTGAGTGGGGTGGATTTTCCTAAATCTACCTAGTATGTTTGGGGATGAGGTGAGATTTGAAGGGCTTCCCAGTTTTTAATATTATTCTCTCCTACACTGACTTATATAGCCTCGTGTTTTCTGATTCGAATGGTGGGCACTACTCATACAATTGTGAATCTTCTGTGTGGGTGAGATTATTATTATTATTTTAAAAGAATCTTATCTATAAACACAAAGAACCATCTCTTTTTAATTATCATGGTTATCTCCCCTGCCAGGCAAGTAGAAGCCACCTCTCTCTCTCTTTTTTTTAAAATGAAAATAAAAGGCTTGCCACTATTTCAAGCTGCTACTCTTGGCCAACAGTCTAGCAATAAAAATAGAAGTCCAAATACTCATGAAGACATTTCTCATAGCCATGTCCCTAAGCATAGCAACTCCTTCTCTTCTTGTATCTACCAGTGTTGATTCATATCAACAACCTAAACTCATTTCCATTAGACACAAGCCTTTTGAGAAGCTACTGAATCTTAATTGCCTGTTCAAGACCAAGCCATTCCAAAATACTATGCATTGTAACCAGAATGGATCACAACGTTATCTTGTTGCTGCTGGAGAATCAGTCTTCTCACTGTTTGCTGTGAGAAACTACAACTAAGCTCAGCAAGAAGTCAAAAGGGGTGGTAGAAGTTGTCATCATTTCTCCTGTTCAGAATTCGTTCCCCGCCGCCTAGCTCGCGATGGCGGGGGCGGCCTTTGCCGCCCTCCCTCGAAGCGCGGCCACATGTGATTGGTCGCTGGGGACAAGGAGGGGCGGGCGCAGGAGTTTTGGCCCTGCGCCGCCTCCCCAGCGGCCATTCTTGCAGATCCGGGCACCCACCCTCCCGCCCTATGGTTTCAGTGTAAGACAGCTGGTCGCTTCGGGGCCGGGTAGGAATTTTTTCCCCTTTTCATGGGGGTTTTTTCGTCTACCCTACACTGCGCCTGGGGTGGGGTAATTGGCTTACAGGGTGGTGGCTGAAGCCAGTATTAAATAGGTTGTCACTGTTATTATAAGCAGGTTGGCCGGAAGGGGGGGGGCTTTAGGTTCGGTGTGTACCTATGGCACCCCCCCTTGTGGGGTGTAGGATAAATCATGTCCTTGGGGAGGGCCCTGGGATCACCCCACTTGCTGTGCAGCTGGGGGTGGTACTCGGGGCTTGCCTTCCAGACAAGGGCTGGCCAAAAGCCATCATGCAACTTCAGCGATTGGCTTTGGGGCCTGGTACTTCGCCCAACGGGCTAGGGGAGATGGTCGGGAGCAGCATCTTGACTCTAGTCCGAGGATGCTGTATACCCCCCCCGTTTTTTCCCCTCAGGTCTTTAAATCAAGTTCATGTTCAAGTTGAAATTTGAGTTGAAGTTCAACCCCTGTTAAATAGGCATATTAATAAATTGCCCTAGTTCAACCCAAGCTCTGTCTGTGGTCTCGTTATTTCGTGGGTTGGGTGGCAAAGTTCTGAGGCTTAGATCCTGTGATCCCTGACTCTACTAAGGACATTGTTCTTGGCTCCCAGCAGCATTTTCTGGACAAAATGCCCTGGAGGCTGATAATCCATAATGACCAAGAGCCACCTAAAGTGGTTCCAAAACTTTCCTACTTATGTTAAGATACTTCTGGATATTTCATAGTTAGACATAGGACAAACGAGTCATAAAATTCATCCTCTTTTCCATGTTGCTCAATATCTATACACCTTCCCAGGGAACAAATGACAGAGCAGACATTTTTCTGTCTAAGGCAAAGAACAAGAGGGTGCCTGTTCTTTGTTCCATATAAAGAAACAAACTAGATTAGCAGTTGAAGCTTACTTCAGTGTTGATAATGAACAGTTTCCCTATCTGCATGTGGAAGGCAAAACAGGCCACACAACACATGTTTACCTCTGTCCTCCGACATAGATTATTAGCCAGGAAATATGGAATGGTTGGAAGAGATGGAATGGTTTGCAGTGTGGGTGAGGCTGTCACTCTTGTAGTTGCCTCACACTGTCTAATGATGGAGGGAAACAGTTTTCTCATGAGAAAACAGCACTCCTTGAAAGTTTTTAGCTGGCAATGTGAACTATTCCAAGCCAGTTCACATGGCCAGTGATAAACTGCCAATGAATCCAGAATTTACATGAGAAAATTGTTTCACATAGCCACTGTCTAACAGATAATTGAAAGAGGTAATGCTGTCCCTGCAGCAGCCAAGATTCAAATTGGACCAATTATTTTCCTTGGAATCATTCAACAAGCCTGTCTCTATCATTAGGCAGCCATAACAGTTTAGAGCCTCAACAGTGTGCTTACAGGGTTGCAGAAGGCCTTTGGTATTTGATTTTGGTGACTATTTCAGGCCTAACCTGGATGATGGGTGACATGGATGGATGGATTTCAGGTACCTGCTTTTAAAAAAAAATGAAATTGCAAGTATAGGAAGAGGCAACCAGAACTGGAACAATTCCTCATGTGAAATGAGGCTTATAATACTTTCTTTATTGTGCCATGGTCCCAATGAAAGTCCTCCCCCAATGCTATTTGCCTGAGGAGGGTTAGGAAAAAATACTTCAGTTACTGCATAGGACAACTTTCTTCTAGTCTCTTTCTCTCTCTCCACACCTCTGTACATGTGGTTTGGTGAAATAGCCTCTAGGCCACACTGTGGAAGGAATAGGTTAATTTTTTCCAGATGGCATTCTCCGCTCCTGATGGCTATCCACATTTTTTGTAGAATATGTGAAATGCAATCACTTCATTGTGTACCATCTAGTTAGTATAGCCCTTAGTCAGAAAAACCCAGTCGAGACAGGAATAAGATAGATAATTTAAAAGTTATCTAATGAGGAAATTGAAGATGCCACATAGGAATTCTTAGAGCAACTTCAGACTTAACCCCTGTTACTTAAGCCAGCCATATCAATCTTTTCTGGGAAAAATGTCTTGAAATGCATCCCAACTCCCCTTTTGCTAAATTTAGACTGGCAGCAAACATTTATGTGAGTTACTGAGTCTGACATCTAATTAACACAGTCTTTACAGGTTTAATGAGCAGAGATAAATTTCTATCCTTTCTCTGGCACATTTTAATTAGTTGTAATTACGAGTGGAGTGACCTGAAAAGATTGTTGTCCCATGGATTCACAATAAATTTGTATAATTTTTATATGCAGGGACAGAATGAGCTTTTATGGATGGAAAAAAACTAAAGGTTATTTCAACCATTACACCAAGCATATAATATCCTTCCGTAAAGCTTGGGCAACCCAAACATTGAACATTAATATTTTATTGCACTGCAGGTGATGCTTCATAAATTGTATTTATTGTTTTCAACCTGAAGAATAAGTAAGCACTGTGATCAACATCAGTCAGCATCAGGCTGGCCGGATTACATCTGTGGCCATTTCTTTTTAATGTGGTTTTAACTTTCAGGGTGAAATGCTGTGTACATGCTTAAATTATTTATCTGAAATGCTCTTTAGTGCCAAGTAGCAACTGAAGTGAAATGGATGTAAACAATGTGAGATATAGCATGCATAATGATGAAAATGCAGTGTTATGGGGAATCTGAACTAAAGCAATATAGAACAAGTAACCAATAAGATGGAATACAGTTCCTCATTGACAGCCAAGATCAGTGGGTTGCTGAAGCCAATATGGATTTTAGTCCCTATTTGGAAGGAATTTTCTAAGTGCTGAGCCCTACAGAGTCAGTACATTGAATAGTTCCTTGAAAGCTCTTAGTGCATACACCCCCAGCTGGTCTGGGAGCCACAAGCCACCACTAAAAAGACCATAACTACTGTAACTAAATGGAATGTTATGGAAAAGAATTCCCATTGAATGAAGTTTGACGTTTCCCATGACACATTAAAAGAACAAAGTAAGGGGGTGGGGAGGAGGAAGAGAAGTACCCAGTGCTCTGCTGTTTGGAAAACCTTTGATCCTGACAAAAGTTTTCATCAGCAGAGCAAGGAAGAAAGTGATTTCCAGTGATTCTCCCTATCCTACCTAGTTCACTCATGTTTTCTTCAAACTGGTTCTGAAGGGTTGGGTGACCCTTAAGAAGATGATGGGAGAGAACATATGAGTGTACAGAGGAAGGGGACTAATATAGAAAATATTATAGGAGTCTTTACTGAATCAGAGTATTTTTAATCAGGAAAGAAGTACCAATCAGATTCATATAAACGATTCATGTTAAATAATATATATCAGTGCTACTCAAAGTGGTCTCCCTGGATCAGTGTTGGTCTTTGAATCATTGATTGATTGTCCCTGGCAAGTTTCCCAAAAAAAAAAAAAGAGAAAGAAACAATTGCACCCAATGGGCACAATTTAGTGTTAGTCTGTGGCCCACTGGAAAAAAAAATAATTTCCAGGGTTTCCTTAGGCAAGGAATACTAAAAGGTGATTTTGCTAATTCCTTCCTCTGAAATATAGCCTATAGCACCTAGTATTCATTAGCCGTCTCCCATCCAAGTACTAACCAGGGATGGCTATGCATAGCTTCCAAGATCAAACATGATCTGGTGCCTTTAGGGTATTTAGATCCCCTGTGCCTCTCCCTAAAATGGCATATACATATGTGTAAATTGAACTTAAACACACACACACACACACACTGCTAACAGAATGCTGCACACTTCACCTTTTATGGGTGACAAATGGCAATTTGAAAATGGAGCAGGTTTTTCAGCCTAGCTCCAGGTGGGTCATTCAAACAAAAAGCTGTTGAAGGTTTTCACAGTTGTAAAGGGGGTTTTCCCTAGTAGAAAGTCAGCATTGCTTGGCAGTATCAGATTTCAACTAGAGGGACAAATGGCAGTCTCTGGACTAACTTTCCTGTGTGAAGATGCAGTTCTAAACATGTTAACTAGGGAGAAAGTCCCATAGGCCATTTAAAAATGTAGATAGTGTTTCACTGTTGGAATGTGAATACTGTAGGCATGACACCTATTATGAATTAGACATTTATTATTTATTCAAATAAATTTATTCACTTTTGCGCTGCTCTTAAATTAGTACTCTCCTTCCTTGTAGCATCATTTACTTGTCAACGCACAGTGACAAGCCATCACGGTATGACTGAAAACTGCAACAAGAATAATATGCACAGCAAGGAATATAGGAAGGTATTACAATAGGAAAAAAAAAAAAAAGACATTGCTTGCTGTTTTGGAGGCACAGAATAATCCATTTGAAGACCTCACCCACTGATAAGAATGCCTGACCTGAGATAATGATATGCTGTATATCTACAGCAATAACAAGATTAGTAATCTGTACACTGTATGGAAAAGCAAATATAAAGTTTGCACAAGGGCTGGAATACTGTTGGTTATGATTAATACATACAAACCTAAATCCCATTGCTGGTCCCAGGTAGAATAGACCTATTCAATCAATAATTGAATGGTTAGTCAACACACAGGTAAACCTGATTGATTCAGTGGATCAACTCTGGTCGGAAAAATTGGATTCCTAACAATAGAAGTTAGGTAATCTGTCTTAATTTGGAAGCAACGCTGGCATATTAACATATAAGTTGGTCCATGGTTGTGTTTAATTAGGTGATATAAAACCTTTTGTTAGCACTTGGCAAGGGAATGCTTCTTCTCAACCCCCATTCTGACCCCTTAATAGCTTTGGTCAAGTTTTCCTCTTCCCAGTTAGCACTTCCTTCTGGTACACCATTCAAAGTGATAAATGGAACTTAACTAAACAACACTTGCGAAGACCGATGTCTTTTAAATAGAAAACAGGGCAGTTACAGTAAAAATAAACAGCAGACATTTAACTTTGCAGCCAAGAAAGAAAACTCTAAGTTAAAATAGAGCAAAAAGATGTTGGGGGAGGGGTCTTTTTAATTTGAAATTCAGAGGAGCTATCCAAGGCATTGAACCAATTTGGCAGTTAGTGTTTAACATCATGCGCATGTCCTTCAAAATTCAGACTAAGGCCATGTCTGCACCACAATGTTATAGTGCCATTATTCCACTTTCAACATTTTATGGAATCTTGGGGTTTGCAGTTTAGGGACGGGCATTTAGAATTCTCAGCCTGAGAGTTCTTTGGCCTCAGTAAACTACAAAACCCAAAATTCCGCAGGATGTTGAAAGTGGAATAATAGCACTATAACAGTGTAGTGCGGAAATGGCCTAAGATGTGGAACTCACTGACATGGTAGCCACCAACAGCCTGGAGATGAAGACAGCAAGTTTTACTCCAGAAAGAAATGTAGTTGTTTGTTACAGTCCCATCTTACTTATTCATTTACATTTGTATCCCAGTTTTTTGCCAGATAACAGCACTCCAGGTAAAGAATAATTATACCATTTTATAAGAACAAACAGAATTAAATCAGAAAATGAGATTATAAATACAGGCTTAAACCCATTGCTAGTCCCAACCAGAGTAGACTTGTTGAATTAATTTGTGAAGGGTAAGTCAACATTGATGTAAATCCTGTTAATTCAGTATATCTACTCTAGTCAGTGTGAACAATTAGATTTAAGCCCCAGTTTAAAATATATCAGGAACAAATGACAACAGCCCCTTCAGCAATAACCCAGTTTAAATTCCAAAGGCCTGCCTGGATTAGAGGGTCTCTCCTTTGTGAAAGAGTGAAGAAAGCAAGAGAAAGCTGAGCCTCCCTTGGCAAGGAGTTCCACATTTGCCTTAGGAGCTTAAAATGTATGTGAATGACTTCAAAAAGCAGTTCTCAGAAAACATGTGGGATTATGATATGTGAGTGGGCTTTGAAAGACTTCTCTGTAACCATATTTCTCTCACTTCGGGGTGGTTTAGATTCTAGTTCATTAGCAGGAATAACAGATGCGAGAATTTCTTTTCAAAAACAATGTTTTTCTTATTCCTTGGAAGAGTCTAGCAATGTCTGAAAACTTAGCTATTCAAAGAAAATACATTTTGCACACCTTTAAATAACCCACATTATTGAAGTTCACTCTTGTGATAATGTGAGACCTTGGAATATTGAAAAAGAACCTGCAGTGTTGTGAAATTATAGTGTAACGAACAAAATAAATAATTTGAATCATAAACTAGCCATTTAAACCATGAAAATCATTTTGAAACAAAAATACATATTTATGAAATAGGAGAACTGGCATTCACCAAAGGAAAGCAAATCCCTGGTCCCTTCTAAAGAGTCATATTCATATCAAAAAGCAACCAGTCTGGAAAAAAGAAAAGTTTCTCCCTGGTTATCACATCATTTAATAATAGTTATAATTATATAACATTATGCCGAATTGCTAAGGACACTTGGCAGAAAAAATTGCAACATGTCAACCATATCACCATTTACAGTAAAATAATTTTATAGCAGAGTTTTCAGAACAATGAAAAATTAAAATCCCAATGTATTTTAAGTCCACTAATTTTCCTCATTCATAAAATCAATAATACAGTCTTAAACAGGTTAGAGGCAACTATAGACACCATAGTGATACATATTATGCTAAACAAGTGAAAAAGAAAATAAATACAAATAATGTTTTTAATTTTGGCTACTGTTAAAAAAAAATCTTGCCAACCACTGAGAAATTCTTTCATATAGCTAGTACTATTTGCTGCATGCAAAACAATAAAACACTGCTAGAAATATGGCACCAATGGGAAATTTCTTTCTTAAAACTATTGGCCTAACAGAAAGGTGATTTTTAACTGAGATCACAGCTGCGGAGGATTAACTTTTCCTTCTCTTTGCCAATACAATACGGAACAACTGAAAGAAGAGCTGCCATTTTCCAATGAGAATGCTATGCTATGCTCATCCCACTTCTCAAGTTGGAAAACTTTTTTTTTAGATCTTTTTATTTAAAAAGAAAAAAAATGGTGTAATGAAAAAACATTATGAAAAAGCATAAGAACAAAAAAGGAACAGTATATATATATATATATATATATATATATATATATATATCAATACATGAACAATACAAGAAAATGCACAGTGAAAAGGCTGTAATATGCAAGTAAATAGCCACTGATTAAAAAAAAAAACAGAGATTTGAAAGAAAGAGACCCTAACCAACCAATGCTGAGTGCTTTCTCATACTTATGGACTCCTGAAATATAGCTAAATTAAATATGATCTCTATGATGGAAATATAGCCTTAGTCGATCATTTCAATTGAGATGCGCAGATACAAATCAAGTTTTAATCATCAAAACTTGTTATCGATAATTTCCCTCACCTTGGTTCTCAGAGGAGCGTTAGAATTTTCCATTCCTGTTTAAATTGCTGGCCAGATTTATTATACAATAGCATAGTTAGTTTATCCATCTCTGCCAAATCATAGAGCTTCAAAGCCCAGTTATCTATTAAGGAGATATTCGGGTCCTTCTAGGACATGGTGTCTGGTTTCTCTTCAGATCATATAAAACTTTTGCGTTGGAAGACATTTTGGACATATGGGATTTCCTAAGATTTTCTTTCTCTTGCAATTAGATCATTGGAGATTTATTGGCATTTTGGAATATTTACCCCCCCCCCAACATATAGGTGAAACAAGCTGGAGGTGTCACTTAAATGCTCCTACAGATGGTCATGGTAACTGAGGGATTCTCAGGAGCTGCATTGCAAAAAATCCCTGCTTTTTTCCAGACTTTGCAATTAATGACTAAATCTCACATTAGGTCTCTTGAAAGATAGCTACCACCAAAAAGAACATATACTCAGGCAGGGAAGAGGAGAGAGGAGGTTTGGGGAGGGGGAAATCCCTAAGAAGCTTATCTCTGACAAGCCTGGGTCTCTGCAGCATTGAACAGTGAAAGAGTAAGCAATGCATTTCAATGGCAAGTTTTAGTACTGAAAATACCAGAGAGTACCTCTAATGTAGGTTGCTAAACTGGGTGTGGAGGGGGAATCATGCATCCTAACCTGGCCTACTGCCAGCTTTCTATGTATGTTACTTACAACGGTATAAGTGGTTGTATAATTTAAATAATGAAATACCTCATCTGCAGTGGTAGTGCTGATATGTCAGGAGGAAAGGTAATACCATGTCATTGGGGCAATTGATTTGCTCGGGGCTCTATGGAGTTATCCAAGGCCCTGAATCTACACTCAGGATAGAATTCAGAATTTGAAAGGAAAGCCACCAACCACCACTAGTAATGGTATGTATTCCACTTTCAAAGAGGGAATTAAAAAAATCTGCATAGGAAATAAACTAAATATAATGAATGCTGCCTTCCTACTAATGTAAAATACATATCTTTAAAATCACAAAACCACATTCCCATATGCTGAGTTGTAATATCCCACAGAGTGTTGTTCAATAATTTAAAACTTCATGATTTCAGGGTTGTCCTTTTGTTGCACAGCAATATTTGTGGAATATTGATATTATAAGGCTAACAGATATAACAAGTTGCTTATTATAGTGGGAAGAGGGAAAGTGTTCATTTTACAGTCATTCTTGCAAAAAGTTTTGGGTTAATTTGTTAGCAAGATCATCTCTTCTTTAACAGTAAAATGCTTATATACTAATTACTTAATTTTTAATGGGTCAGGGCACTTCCTCTCAGAACACATTTGGGGTTCCTTGGGTTCCATTCCAGCTCCTTACTGATGATCATAAAAAGATACATAAAGGAACTGAATATAACAGAAAACTCCCCAAATGGGGATTGGAACCTTGGACAAAATGCCTAACAGTTTCACAGATGAGTTGCCCAGTCCAAATCTTGTTGAATTCTACTGGTCTCCTAACAGGTTGCAGCCTCACACAAAGTGAGTAAGGAAGCTTTTGTTGACACCTCCCTTATATTAGCTGTGTGGTCCTGTGTAGCTTCCAAATCCTGCTTAGCAACTCCCACTCCCTTGGAAAGAAAAGCAACCTATTCCACATGGAGTACATGTATGCAACCCCAGTGTGCCATTTTCAGGTGGAAGTCTGAATCTCATCAGTCCTCTGTCACAGATGGAAGAAGTGTACACTTCTGTATTAGTTCCACACATCCCATATGCTGACAATAAAAAGCTTAATACTCCCCTGTTTCTGGCAGCTGTGAGTCCTCCCGTACATAAATAAGTAAGCAAATAAATAATTAAATAATCAATAAGAAATTATGACTCCATCTCCCCCAAGCATTAATGTGGGGTGTATCTACATACTTCCTTCCAACTTCAGATGCAATTCTGTCATCCTTAAATGGTGCTCCTATTGCAGGGATTGTGAATATGTAGCCTTCCAGACATTCTTGGATTTCATCATTCCTCATGTCCCATAATCACTCAACACTGGCTGTGCTATCTAAGGTGGAGGGGATCTGCAGTTCAATGGTATCTGGAGGGCCATGCATTGCACAGCCCTCCCTGACTGTAAGGGCTGATCGGGGTGGTAGGACACTCCCAGAAAATTGTATGACCCATCTGTGAGGCTATGACCCTTTTCGTATGGCATTTGCCATGTGAAAAGGTGCCTGGAGGATTACGCGATTGTGAGGAGCGATCTGCATGACACACTCACAATCATGTGACACTCCAGGGTCTGGCAGGTGCAGCTCATGTACTTTTTCATTTTCAGCTTTCAGCCGAAAATGGTGCAAGATTGTGCATTGCTCCAGGGCCCCGCGCACACTTGTCATGCATGCAGAGCCTCTGGAGCCACAGCGGTTGTGCTTCCTGCCCCAGCACAGCCTGGGAAATTCCCAGGCTGCGCTGCGGAAGGAAGAGGCAGGACTCTCACACTACCTGCTCAGGAGTAGCCAGCTTGTGCGAAGCTGAAGCAGCGGGGACATGAGGGCCTCTCGCTGGAGGTTGCTTGCACAATCCCTGCACCCCAGCGCCGAATAAAGGTAAGGTGCAGAAAGGGCCTAGCTCTCCATGTCTCTTTTTAAAAATCTTATTTTTTCAGCTACAGTGCTGAAGGTGTGGGTTTGTGTAGGCATAGATTGAATGTGAGTATACCTACCTTACAAGCTATCCTTCAGGAGACACACCCAGTTAAAATCTTAAAGTAAGTTATAGTTATAGTATGATTGGGTAACTAAAACAGCCTGGCATGGTGTGACCATGGAGGTCTGGACATATCTTACTGCCTCCAAGATGCTCCACTATTGAAGTCAATTTATTCCATATTTATTTCTCATCTAGTCAGGACTTTTTTCTTTGTAATAAGTTTTAACTTTCTTCTTCCATGACTGAATTTCTGGCTGTATTTGTCCCTGGCCAACCCCTGTACACTGTCTGCATATATTACATGCTTGATTTGGTAAAGGGTAAACTGAAAGTTCATATTTTATGTGGATGCCCAGACTTCCAAACATAATATTACAACAAGATTAATACCACTGTGCTATATATATATATCTACTCAGAAATACATCCCACTGAATTCAGTAGGCCTTACCCTCATATAAACTGGATTGCAGGCTATTTTGCATCTCCTTTGTAAAACTGTGAGATCTAGAATCCTTTTTTAAAATTGAAACTGGGATATTCAGGATTCTAATTAAAGCATGCAGATTCCAATACACTGCATTTCAGATTTCAATGTATCCTACATGGATTTTGTCATCTGCCTGATTTAGATGATATGACAGATTTCCTTATTAATATTCATACTGATAGGTTTTCAGTGAAAAAATACTGGAGAAGCTTTGCACTAGACAGTTGACCTTTTTTTAATCAACGTATACAAATGGCCTATGAGAGCAAATTAAGTTTTTTCTTGGATATTTTCTTTGACAAGAAACATTAATTATTGATTTTTTTTTCAGATTTGAGATTTCAATTTCTTTTAAGAAATAATTGGATGGAAATAAATTAGCTATGAGTTTAGCTGCAAATAAATTTGTAGCATTTGCTACTATCTTTTCAACCTACAGTTGTGTTTAGTCTTTTCCAGTTCAGGTTCACAAGGGTCCTGAGGTAGCCTAGCATATGCACTGTGATTTAATGAAAGTTGCACAAGTTTTGCTATATTTCACAGACCTCATCAGTTGTCAAAGTGTGTTGTGTCATGCTAGCCGAGAAGAGGTCAGGAAGCAAGAGAAAGTAGATGTCATTCTCTTATTACCTGTCAGGATTGGCTGTAATCACTTGTGTGATCAGAATGGGACTCACTGTGATAGCCACAACTTCTAAAATATGCTGTGGATTTGTTCCAATCATTTTCACTACATTCAAAGGTAGAAACACATCCACATGAGAGACAAGAGAAGGCATAAGTAACTGAATGCAACAGCAGCATAATCCTAGATGCAAATAGTGTCAGGTTTTTCAAATGTTATCTAATATATAAAAGTCAACATTTGTTTGTCTGCGTCAGATGAAGACTTCATATAATTGGCTGCCTAAGAAGATTCTATGGAATCCTGGGTTTGCAATGTAGGGAGGGGCCTTTAGAATTCTCAGCCAGAGGGCTCTTGGGCCTCAGTCAACTGTGTCTGTCTTGAATAGGCCAGTTGCTATGGAGATGAGGTCTAGCAGCAAGGAGGAGGACCGTGTATTTCCTCAGGAACCCAACCTTTGTATGTTAATAACTCTGAATACAGATTGGATTGGGGAATATGGGGAAAGGTTACAGAAACTGGACAAGACAGTTTGGGGAATTAAAAACACAGGATCTCAAACCTTTCAAACAAGTATTACCTATGAGAAAATAAAATCCCGGGCAACGCCAGTTATATATGCTAGTTTTTTACACAGACAGAGCTGTACTGTTTCCACACAAGAGGGTGCTATCAGCAGGCTTCAGAAAAAGCTGCTGATGCAAAGAGGGGGGGAATCCTTTAATGAGAGGGAATCGGTAAGAGAAGATATCCCAAAAGGTGCTAGAAAGACAGAACAAACTTTTCACTATACCACATGGATACAATGGATTGCAAAAAAAGACATATAAATGGGTCCTAGAGCAGAGCAGATCTAAATTCTCACTAGAACCCAAAATGACTAAACTGAGGCTGTTGTATTTTGTACATATCAAGAGACAACATGACAAATTGAGAAAGACAGTGATGTGTGGGAAAGTGGGAGGCAGTAGGAAAAGAGGAAGACCGTAGTACAGGTGGATTGATCCAGGCAAAGAAGCCATGATCCTAAGTTCACAAGCCCTGAGGAGGGCAACTCATTTAGAGGATCAACATAAGTTGATCCTCATTCAGAGGATCAACATAAGTCAGAGCTGACTTGATGCAAACAACAAGGGAGAAAAAAATCTTTAAGAACAGACTAGAAACAATTTTGAAATCCCACGTCCTGGCAAAATCACCCAGTCTTATCTGTCTGTCAGAAACTCGGTAAGGATTGAGCCAGTCTCCATTCCCATGGGAAGAAGTCTATTGCTGTTCCTATAAAATCCCTGTCTGTTGTATTCACCAGCCTAAAGCTTTCATATTCACCAACCAAAACTTTGGAAGAGGGTATTGTTCAGTGGTAGAGCACGTGCTTTGAATGCAGTAGCTCTCAGGTTCAGTTCCTAGCATCTTCAGATGGAGCTGGAAAAGCGCTTACTTGGAAACTTGGAAAGCTGCTGCCAGTCTGTGTCAGTACCACTGAGCAAGATGGACCAAGGACTTGATTCAGATGAAGTCATTTTATAATCTTCATATTTGTTTTAGTGTCAAGCTTACTGAGATGGTGGGATGGTGTGATATGCAACAAGAACCATCTGGTTCATATACAGCACATTTTAACTACTTGGTTCCCAAAGGTTGCTAGGGCACAGAAGGGTACCAGAGTGAGGGAGAATGGCTCCCTCTCACATTTACTCAAGGAAGTAGACCATTTGATTTTGTTCTAAGTCCTTAAGTTCACTCAAAAATTCCTCTGTTAAGTCTTGACTATAGATAATGTCTATAAATATAGAAAAATGTAAAAGAAATTTTTTAAAAAATAGCTATTACTTTAATCCACAAAGAATTGTGGAAAAGTCATAAGCATACACAACGATTTTGTAATGATTTCCACCACATTTCATTTACTGCACATTTAGCTTCTTAGATTTTTTTCCCAGTTCAAATTAATTTCATTACTCCTCATTTTGTGAAAAGTTGTTGCTAAACTGCATTTCTTTCATCAATTACTCTTCACCAAGACAATGGAAAGCAAATTTATCAAGTCTGCAGTGTTCGCTAATATTAGGATATGCATGTAATTTAGATTGTCATTTAAAATCCCATTCCATTATATTTTCAAGTGTGCAATTAATTTTTTTTACTATTCGCTTTGATAACATTTTTTCTATTATACCACTCATTTCATTCAGAATAGAAAAAAATCTGTTCTCTCTCCACAGATGACTGTATAATAGGGCCATGCAAGGATGTGTACATAGATTTTTTTTTTCATATCCTAAAAAATGGACTCAAGTGCCTTCTTTTAATGGCACGTGTGTGCATAGCCATGTGCATGTACACTACACTGGCATAAATCGAGTTCTTCGTTTCAAATAGACTAGACTCATGTTATCATGTATTATACATTTTGTCATCAGTGCATCATGCATTAAATCATGTATGTAAGTTGCATTGATTCAATAGGTCTATGCTAATTGGGAATCACTGTTGGATTCAGACATTGGCTTGGAACCATGCTAAGTTTTTTGCAATGAGATTCTGTTAAAAACAATGTAGGAAGTTAGTTATAGCTATCTCAAGAGCTATCTCAAGTCCACTAGATCCAACATGACGTTGGAATCTCAAAAAAAAAACAAAAAACGTTTTGGTTGGGTTGGGCTATTGTTAGACTGATCAAACAAATATGGCCAAGAGAAAAATTGGTTGCCAGGTATTTAACAGTATTTGATCATGGCCAAATATTCTACTGAAATTTTGAGTTTTTCCTATATAGATGATGAAAGCATAACATTTAACTGAACTATGTTGTCATCTGACAACAACGATCTCATAAGCATTTGGCTTATTGCTCCCTAACTCTGTAGGAAACTGATACCCACTTCACTTTGTGAAGTAAACAACTCTTGCTCTCTACTTTGTCTATAGCCGTATTCAGAAATTTGAATTGTCTGTTTTTCTTTGTTGCCTTTCCTGATCGTTATGTGAGTGGCAATCATTTCATTTCATTTGAAAAAGAAATTGTTATCTATTTGTTATCTATTTGGGGCTACCCTGGGTTTCTAAGATTAAAAAAAAACCTGTTCAGTCTCTTGAACTTAATTCATATAAATACTCATGTAAGATTGTTAACTGCAAACAATGACTGTCATAGTTTCATACTGTTTTATAATTAGCATAAGTTTCTCTTTTTGTTACAGCTGTTCTGAATCAGTGCTTTGAATAATTAACCATTGCTTGATATCAGTTGACTTGTCAGAAGTATGCTTGTACTCTAGTGTCATAGCCAAAAACAATGTAGCATAGAAATTTTAGCCTAGACTTGCATGTTTAATGAATGTAAATGCAGACCCAGAATCTTGATGATTGCATGGCATTCATATTATAGTCCTTCCAGGGTTTAAAAAGACCTTTTTTAAAAACCTAGAATTAGATAACATTGATCTTATAGGAGACTTTCAAGTGGTAAGGAAAGGAACCTCATCCACGCATCTTCTCAAGAATTATAGATCATGACCAATCCTATGCCAGAAAATACTGAAGAATATGAGTCCCTTATGTACCTCCTTATTTCTGTCTTTCTCTCCAGAAGACTGCTTTGAACATATATGACTCTGTTAGAGGAAAAAGGAAACACTGAGTTCTTTTAATTTTCCTTAATAAAAGTGTCAGCTGCAAGAAGAGAAATCTTTATTTCAGTCATGTAAAAGGAAGAGCATAACCACAGGAAACACATACTCTTGAGAAATCAAAGTGAGCAAATAATTATAATGGAATTACAGACCAGAGAGTCCACTTTAAAGGGGGGGGAAGTGACTGCTTAGTTCATTTGGCATTTGAGTGACAGGTGTCAACATGAGCATGGGAGCATTCTATGAATCATCATAAATTCAGAGAATTACACATGTACCACCAAAGGTTATGACTGAATAATTGATGGGCTTAATGATACCAGAGAGCTATTAAGAGTTGCTCCTTTGCAATAATTTGAATGAGGATGATTAAATGCCACCTATTGCTTGGCATTTGCAAGCATTCATAAAGATTTAAAAGAGCAAAGCTGTTTTGGCAAAGAGAGAGACTCTGCTTGATAAGCACACACAAAATTACAAACAGTTGTTGTCATCACTGCTCATGTAGCATCTTGTATTAGCCTAATATGTTCCTAATACTGAATCGTACCATATGGCAACACTTCAGACATATTTTAATTATATCAGTCACTCAACCATAGCATTCCAACTCAAATGAAATGTTTTTCTTTAAATCAATTGTAGGGTTTGTGCTTGACCCATTCAGCAGAACTGGCTCTTCCAAGGGATGTATTTGCCAGCAGGCATGTTTGCCTGCCTCTGATTGGCAAAGGAACAGAGAAAGAGGCAGTGGGAGAGAGACAGAGACCCCTAGAATTGAATAGATATATACTTGGATTCCAGTGCATTATTAACTTATCTAGGGAAAGCCAAGTATTTACTCTTTGATGTTTCTTGTCAAGGACAGGCTGGGAGAGTTATACGATTAATGGGAAAGGAAAACTTATATTTGGAGAAATGTTTTGTCTTCGTGCTTTGGTCTCTATTCCTTTTTGTCTCCAACATATAATTTTACTACCAAAATAGCTCTATCTATCACCAGATAATAAATTCTACACCAGCATAAGTAAATAAACCATTGCACTGGTTTGTTAGCTCATTTATCTGCAACAGAAATGCATGTCTTCCAAGCTGTTGAAAGATGTCTCTAAACAGCAGCTATTTCATTACTACCATATGTAGCTCTGTAAGCCCAGCTTGCTGTACTTTCCTACCTACTAAAAGTAGCTTCCTTGTCACATAGCAGATGGCCCATAAAACATCAGATATGTTCAAATTTAATTTTCATGATTGTACCTACATTACAGGACATGGCTGTACTCACAATCACAAAAAAGAAATAAGAGGGGAGATCTAAATCCCTTCAAATAATTTAAAATGCCAATGAGATAGTTATTGCCATTGTAAAGCAAAACACTATATACCAATATAAAACTGACTGATGTATTATTCCCTTTTTTGTGATTATTTTCCAGATTTCTTGAGCTTTTTAATTTTACTTAAGCTCTGTTGTAGAATTGCATGTATCCATAGGCTATGTTCTTGCAAGTGAAATCTTGAATGGTAATTCATTTACAGAAACAAAAAAGTTAATTAAGGCCATTTCCACGCTAGACTGTTATAGTGCTATTATTCCATTTTCAACATCCTATGGATTCCTGGGGTTTGCAATTTAGGGAGAGGCCTCCTCCACCTGATCGCCAGGTTCTTAGAGTGTTGTTGGGTCAGGAGATATTACTTAGTTATGCATACATAACTAAGTAGCCAATGTAGGTGATGATGATTGAGGATTGAGGATTGTGGTGATGACAACAATGACAATAACAATGATGATTTACCCCCTTTTTCCAGCACTGGTATTCAAAGTGGCTTACAAAAATTAAAAGAAGCAACTTATATCATTCAAATTATTCAAAGATTAAAAATATCAGTATAGTTAAAAACATTTTAAAGCATATCTATTAAAAATCAAGAAGTAACAATAAAACATCCTACTAAAAGCCCTTTTCTTATAAACAATCAGTTCCCAAAGGCCTGTTGATTTTTTTAAAAAAGGCCTTCACCTGCCAACGGAAGGACATCAAGAAGTGTCACAGTAACAAGAGTGAGAACAGCATGTGAGAAGGCCCTTGTCTATGTTCCTACCCCAGGTATCTATGAAGGTGGGAGCACTGAGAGAATGGCCTCTCCACCAAGTCTCAAAGTCCCAGTAGGCATTTATGGGAAAATATGGTGTGGAGACAGTAAGACAAGGCCTTGCATTTTTTTTTCCTTAGACTGGAATGGCAAACTTCCAACCCCAACCCCAACCCCCAACCCCCAACCCTCAGTCTGCCAAAATGCCGTACCTCTTTATGCACAGTTCTGGACTTTCTTAGAAACAACCCCTTTGTGTCAACAGTGTGAAGCCTTTCAGTGGTTAATTAAAACTCCTTTATTGATTAATGGTGGTGTGGTTCTGGATGGTTATAATCACTGAGAATCAATTAGTTGAGACCAACTTTATAAGAAAATATAGTATAATCTTTATTAAAACAGCAACCTGAATAACATATTGGTTTTGTATGTATGTCTAAGTTCAAACAGATCTACACAGTGCATAGTTTCATAACTCTTCGTAACAGCATCAAGGCACAGGTCTATCTCTCTCTCTCTCTCTTACATACACACACACACACACACACACTCACAAAGCCATCTGGCTTTCCTCTTTGCCAAAGGCTATGTTCCCAAATCTAGGCTACTTTCTCTGGCTGGATTTTACAGAGGGTTGATTTCTTTTCTGTCCCTTTTCTAGACTTTCCTTGAGAAAACACCCTTCTCATTCAACTCCCTCCCCCCACCCTCAACTGAATGAGAACTCCTCTGGCTGGAGGATTCACTCTGCACCTTGATCCCTGAAAGTCTGGCTCTTCTGGAAAACTCACTCTGAAAACCAGTGTGCCTGCCATAAACACATTCTCATTCAGGCCTTCATCCCTCCTTCCCAATAAGGGGACCGGGTTTTCCTCTGCAGTGGCCATTCTGGTTGCCTAACAACCTGTTGTTGGGCAGCTTTTCTACTACTCAGGATACCACTCATGCTATACTAAGTCACATATGGTTCTTGAGATAATCCAGACCTATAATAATCTTTAGATACTCCTCATAACCTGTGCTTTGAACTGTACCTGGAATCACACTGGTAGCTAGTGGAACTGCAGTAACAAGCGAGTTGCATGCATTTTGTAGAGGTACAGGTGCAGGTATCTGGGCCTGAATTAAGGTGGATAGGTAAAAAGTCAAAAAGGAACAGGAGAAATACAACAAAGGGAATGAGGGCAAAGCCCATTCTTGATAACACTTTGAAAAGAACCTTAGAGTATCAGGTTATCTATTTACAGGGATATAAGTAATCAGGAAGGAACCAGCAATTGAGAAATTTTGACTAATATAGATGCATGCTACGTCCATCCTGGTACTGGGAAATTGTACAATTTCTGGAAGATATTAGGCATCTAACATATTCCTAATAGTACACAGACAGAGATGTGTTCTGTTCCTGTGGAGCAGGATGGGTGTTTTTGGTAACATGGAGACTACCTATGAAGACTATGAAGGAACTAGACAAGATCCTGAAGTGTAAAGATATATTATGGAATACTAAACTTAGAATTGTCCATGTCATTACATTTTCAGTTTTTATATATGCTTATGAAAGCTGGACAGTGAAGACAGGAAGAAAAGTTACTCATTTGAAATGCAGTACTGGACTTAAAAAGGCAAATAAATGTGCTTAAGAGCAAATCAAACCTGAGGTCTCCTAGAAGACAAGATGGCTAAATGAAGACTATCATACTCTGGACATATCATAAGAAGACATGACTCACTAGAAAAGACAATCATGCTTGATAAGATAGAAGGCAGTAGGAGAAGTGGAAGAGCACATTACAGATGGCTATCCTCAATCAAGGAAGCCATTGTCCTGAATCTGCAAACCTAAGCAGGGCTGTTGGTGATAAGATTGTCTCTCATTCACAGGGTTGTCATAACTCAAAGTCAGTTTGACAGCAGTTAACAACAAGAGACTAGCTGAAAAAAATCAATTTCAAGAGGGTTATACTTATGAACAAACTGGATATTGAAGGGGAATTCAAAAATCAAACAGACACATACCAAGCTTCCCCTTTACTTTATGACTTCTACTTCAATATAACCTGTATTTTACATAATTACAATTAGCATCTGACTTTGCCAAAGACTGAAGTTGAGGCTACACTATGCTTCCTTTGGATCAATTCTGGTTCTTCTTGGGATGGGGCAGCTCTGTCTCTGAAGTGGCTAAACTTGAAGATAAATCCTGCACAACCTTTCTTGAGCACGTTGTGCTTCAGAAAAGCAGGTGGGTTGCATTTTAAAAACTTTTTAGGCCAAGGGAAGGAAGGAAATAAGCTTGATCATCTTCTTATCCTAGGACTGCATTTAAATAACTGTGCTTTGGGGCAGGGATTGTCAGATAAATTACAGGTTTTGTCCTTCCTTTGCTCATTTGCTCAGCAGCATGCACCTCAAGTTTAAGTGTTGGACTAAGTTACTGGTGCATTCCATTTCCCAGGGTTTGTGATTTAAAAATCGTTCCCCTTCTCTTTCTCAAATTTTATATATGTATGTTATGATGACACTGTTATCATTGCTTCTATTTTACTTTCTTGGTGACTGTGAAGTCGTGTCTGTATTTATTATGAGAGCATAGCCCACTAGATGTTGTTGGACTATAATTCCCATTTCTTCTCACCATTAGCAAGTATAATTTTAGTCACAGTAGCTATAATTTTTGAAATACAGAAATTCATCATGAAACTACCTTAACCATTCCTTACAAAGAATATATAGATATACTGTCAGGAAATATATATTTATTCTTTTCTTTTCTTTATAGTTACAAGAAGTTACCTTTTGGTATGTAACTCCAATACAGATAGATGAAACAAACCAATGAACCACTGACAGAATCCTGTAATTAAGGCTCTGTGGGGATGGCTGCAATCCTATGCTTAATTATCAGGGAGTAAGTTGGTTTATTTTGGTCTATTCCTGATTGCATAAAGCACTTTGAGCTTTAACAGAAGACACTGAGGCAAATGAAATATAGGCCATTTCTGCACGGGCAGAGGGAATCGCCCCATGCCGCTACTTACCGGATCTTCTGACTCCCCAGTCCGGTCCAGGCTGCTCTGGAGCAGTGTGTGGTCGTAGATCCGCACTGCTCCAGCATCCAAAATGGTGGTATCCAGTTGGTTGTGGGCCCTGACCAACTGCTGAAGCTTGCCAGCCTAAAGCCTGCCCTCCGCAGATCGCAGGCTCGCATTGGTGTGAGCCTGCAAATCTGCACTGGAGAGCAGGCATGCAGTGGCGCGCTCCAGGCTTTTGAAAGACCAGGAAAATCAGGTCTTTCAAAAGCACGCTGGAGGACCACTTGGGATCGTTCCAGGGCAGACTGAGGTGCAGATCTACAGAAAGTAGTCCAGACCCAGTTTGCTCCAAGGTGCAGACGTCCTCCGTGGAGGATGCACTGCACCGTTTTTATTACCCTGTGCAGAAATGGCCACAGTCTTTATTTTCCGATCATAATTGCTAACTGCCTAGAAAAGAAATTGTTAACAAATATGGAACTCCAAAGACAAAGAATGAATGATCAAGACTCTGCTTTATTATTTTCCTCATTCTCTCCCTTTCTTGATGCTAATAGGTCACAAATTAAGGATGTAAATCGGTGTTTCTTAACTTTTTCTTTACCAGGAACCCCCTGTAAATATAATTTGTTGCTGGGGAACTCCAAGACTTAACTCAAGATTTAAATCTTTGTATTTAGATATAATATCCAATTATTTATTTATTTATGGCTTCTGGAGACTGGGATTCAAATCCCTGCTCAGATACTAGGTGATCTTGGGCAAATCATGTCCTCTCAGGCTTAGAGGAAGGACAAAGGCAAACCTCTCCGAACAAATCTTGCCAACTCCTGCCCCCGTAACTCTAGGGTTGCCATAAGTCAGAAGTAACTTGAAGGCACACAACAGCAAAGTGTGACTGGAAAGGGGAGGTTCTTTCTAGCCATCATGCCTCTTCCCTTTGAAAACTGACTTATGGCAACCCTTAGGAAAACCTATCCTGGGGGTTTTCTTGGCAAGATCTGTTGTCTTTGTCCTTCTCTGAGGCTGAGAGAATATGACTTGCTTGAGGTCACCCAGTAGGTTTCCATGGCCCAGTAGGGATTCAAATTGTGGTCTCCAGAGTCTTAGTTTAGGTGTGTGCACATGCCTGCAGCCATTCCCCTTTTGTCAGGGATTCAGCAATAGAGAGAGCTGTCAGGGACACGTTAGGTGGGGCAGGGATTAGGGCACCCAAATTGTTCCCTTGGTCTCAAATAGGGAGCAGTTTGAGTGCACAAACACATCTGCCGCCATGTCCTTCTCACACTCCCTGCTACTATGACCCTGACAACAGTGACACAGCAGCAGGCATGTGTGCCTGCCCAAACTGCTCCCTTCTTTGTGAGGAAGCAATTTTAGCGCACGCACACATCCACACACCCTGCAACTGCATCCTTGATCCTGCCTCTGCTATTGGTATCTAGCAGCAGGGCTTCACTGACCCCCTGGGAGGGCTCCATAGACCCCAGGTTAAGAACCACTGATGTAAAACATCTTCTCACAAATTTGCATCCTTAGCACCAAGAAGGTTCCAGGGGACCTTGCGGAAGAATTGCCAAACTCTACAAGGTTCTTCACTCATCTGAGAATAAAAAAAATGAGATTTTTGTTTCTTCATTTTTATTACTTTCATACAAAATAATTGTATTCTCTGGGAAAAAATGTGTTTTCAACAGAAATATTTTCTCCACAAAAAACTACATGAAATTTCCACAGACACACCAAATGTAAAAACATAATTGAAAAATGCATGCAACTTCTCAAATTTTCAGTAAGTAGAAAACTATTGCAGTTTTTCATTCTGAAATTGAAAATAAAATAAGTGAAAATTTATAACCACATCATAAATGACAGTAAGCAGACCCTTTGTTATATATTTTATTTCCCAGAGTAACAGAGATCTACCAGTTACTTCTTCGTTTTAACATTGTTACTCCTATTCTAAGGGAAGTCCCAGAGCTGCCAATGCCCCATTGACTCAAACCTTTAGCCATGTGATACATTCCAAATGGGTGAATCCATGAGATGAGTTTGGGAGAAGGAATAGATGGCCCTCCTAAGTTTCTTGGACTGCAGCTCCCACCATCTCTTACCATTCGCTGTAATGGCCCAACAACACTTAGAGGCCACTTGTTCCTGTAACATTGAACTAAAGTGATACGCTTCAAGTGTTTCTGGTAGGAAAAAAGTCAAAAGCAATTATATTTTCATAAGTTTTTGATGTTCCTTTCACATTTTACCTGTTAAAAATTATCATCATCAGTGGATCAGTACATTGTAAAATACATTGCAATGGTTTCCTTAATATTGGAAAACCAATGATATATAGGACTGTTTGTTTCTACTGGCTCCTAAACTCATTTTCCAGCTGTGTGTGAGTGTGTGTGCTTGTATATATAATATAAGTCATTTTAATCTCTAATCTCCTCTTGCTCATCAGGTGCACCAGACATTATAATAAAATATACTGTGGGATAGATTTCAGTGGCTGAAGTCTCAGCTTTCCCAGTCTACTTGTTCCCTTTATATATAATCATCTAAAACAGAATCTTAATTATAGAATTACCATAGTTCAAATATGGTAGTATTATTGTTATCCAAAGTAATGGGTAGTTTAATTGCAATGAATATGAAAAAGATCATACATATTAATGAAACATTTAATGCTGTTTTCTCTCACAGTGGGGTGTCATTGACATGAGAATATTAAATCTGAAACAGTGTATTTGAAAAATGCAAAGGTTCTGGCGCAAACCACAAATGGCTGGTAATTTAGAAGTAAGACACATTTGGAGTCATTAATTTATGCTGTTGAGCAGTATAATGCATGGATTTGAAAAGGCAATGGCTACCATTCCTTTGAATGTTAAGAACACAACATGAAATTTATTTGAAAGAAAAAGAACATAAAGAGTACCAATTTTTTAAATAAATTACTAATTACTATTCATTTATGGAAACATAGAGAAGTTAACAGTGATTTGACACTCAAGGGACAAGAGGCAGACTTAATTTCATTTAATAATAATTAGATAAATCTGAACAGGTTTTTTGGAATAATAGCTACAGATTTGTCTTCAGTCAAAATTAACCTTTTGCTTTCTTTATAATAGCTACACTGGCTTGGTTATTTACCATCCTCTTCAAGTAGTCATGAATATTCCATGAACTTTCCATGATATCACAGAAGCCCTTCCAGTGGTGGTAGTATCTAAGTTTGATGATCTACTTGAATTGGAAACTAATTTAGTCTACATCCAACCTTAATAGTTTTGCCATGAATATTTAATTTCAGTGCCTATAAAGAACTGGACAAAGGAATTGCCAAGATAATAATGGCTTGTAACTGTGCGCACACATTTCCTATGCCACAGATTCAACAGTGCCATCTTAAAAAATGCATTCATAAAAGAAAAAGTGGACAAGTTATATCTCATTAAACCAGGCTTTTAGAAATGATTTTTAATATTACTTTCCCTTAGTACCAGTCTATACTTTTATAACTTCTGAAGTTAAAAAAAATTTTCAGTGAATTTTAAAAATAGTTTATAAAGCAGGAGATGACATAGGAAAATCAACCAGAATATGAACTCTCAGGAACTAAAATAGCCTATTTTGGGTTATTTGGCATTTTGTTTCCCTAGGGATTCTTGAGGAAAAAACAACAACAACAATGGTGCAAATAGGACTTCCAACATACAAGAAATTGCTTGGAACAGTGCAAAATCTCACCCTTCCACTCACATCGTGTAACCCCTCTACTCATATGGTGGCTATTGATATGATAGGATATGATATGATATGAAAACAGCAACACCAACTAGAGATATGCAAATAAAACTTCATATAAGAAAGACAAGTTTGATACATTAAGTAGTATCATTTCTAAAGAAAGCTTACATAGCTTCTATTATAGTTGGATACAATCTGAAAACCACACACAGACACACACAAAGCTGTTATCTCCTTTAGCTTTGAAAACACAATCTACTCCCTTGCTTTGTTGAAAGAGCATTACTTAATTACATAACAAGTCTTGAACTCTGAATTCTGTAGAAACTCTAGCCCAGAAAAGGTTTTAAGTCATGCTGAGATATCCCAAGTATCTTAAAAAGAGGCTGAAGCCTGTATTAGACACAAAATTGCTCAGCCAGCCTGTTCACCAAGTCTCAGCTCCTACAACCATGTTCAAAGTGGACTTCTGCCTCCATCTGTGCTTGTGTATATGCCTTCAAGTCATCTGTGGACTTATGGTGACCTCATGAATTTCACAGGGTTTTCTTAGACTAGGAATACTCAGAGGTGGTTTTGCCAGTTCCTTCCTCTAGTATTCATTGGCAGTCTCCTATCCAAGTACTAATCAGGACTGACCTTGTTTAGCTTCCAAGATCAGATGGGATCTGGTGCCTTTAGGGCATTACTTACTTACAAATTTCTTCAAATGTGCTTGACTCCATATATTTGCACTTTAGACAATTTGATGGTTTGGACTTAAACTGCTAGGGCCAAATCCAATGCTGCATGCAAGGGAGCTATGGGATTTTCTTGTTGTCATCTTGTAGTCTTTCATGACATCAAAACCTGCTCCAGATGGTATTCTAACAAGCTGCAGCAGGTTTTTAGGGTTTGCAGGAGGAGTATAAGAGAAAGAACAGGCTGCCTCCTTCACTTCTACTGTCAGAAGCTGTTTCCACAAGCTGAAACACCCTAAGGGGCACTGACTCTGTAATCCCTAACCATTGGCCAAGTTGCTTGGGGTTGACTGAAAATATGGACATCTAAAAGGCACAGGATAGCCTACTTGTGTTATAAACCAAGACCAGCTTGTGAGCTAAGTTATGCTGTCCTAGAATCTGCTCATAAAAGGACATAAGCTCTTTAGACCATTGACTTCGGCCATTTCCACATGAGGCGAGGAAATCGCTCCATGCCGTTACTCACTGGATCTTCTGGCTCCTCAGTCTGGTCCAGGGTGAATCAGAGCAGTGCGAGGTCTTAGATCTGCACTGCTCTGGCTTCCAAAATGATGGCTCTGTTTGGTCGTGGGTCCTGACCAACCATGAAGCTCGCCACGCCTAAAGCCCACCCTCCGCAGATCGCAGGCTCACATTGGTGTGAGCCTGCGAATCTGCACAAAGGAGCAGGTATGCAATGGCGCGCTCCGGAAAAATGAGAAACCTCTTTTTTCTGGTCTTTAAAAAGCACACTGGAGGACCAGTTGGGGGCGTTTCGGAGCAGACTGAGGTGCGGATCTCCAGTAAGTAGTCCAAACCTAGTCCGCTCCGAGGTGCAGACGACCTCCATAGAGGATGCACTGCACCGTTTTAATTCCCCCATGCAGAAAAGGCCTTCATTTATTGGAGGAAGATAACAAGAATATGAAGTTACTCACAAAGACTGAAAAACACCTCCTCCTGTCTAATAAACTAATTCACAATATGACTACACATTTCTACTAGCTATTTTGACCAATAGCCTTCTTACTTGCTGTCTCCATGCCTAATTCCCCTCCTCAAATGACACTCCTCACCTGCTTCTTTATCCAACTCTGCCTGCATCCCATGTCACTTTCCTGCGGTCACTCCTATTTCTGTTACTCATGTAAGCCAAATGAGTAATGTGCATATTATTAAACACGGTGCTTGCAAAGAAGTAGCTAATGTAGTTAAAAGAAGTAGTTAAAGAGTAGTCTCTTGTAGCCAAAAAAGGAGGAGAGAAAAAGGGGAGAAAAATGTAACAGCACATTTAAGATAGATTTTTAATTTTCACATGAGCATGTATGTACCTGAGTATTTAATGTCACTCTGTACTGCCCCCAGAGAAGTGGGTTTATATCCACAAAAACTCATGCAAAAGGAAAAACCAGTTAGTCTTAAGGGTACTGCCACATTTCTTTCTGCCTCTTTCCCTATCTCCTTCTTATGGTTTCATTCCCATTTAACAGAGAAGTTTAGATGAATTCTCTAGGAAAAAATGTTAATAATTTTTAGAGTTTGTGAACAATGCTTTCCAGTTTTAATTACTGGCATGAATGACAGTAGTTCCTGATAGGGGACATGGAAACAACACTCAGCCAAAGAAATAGACAGCCAACAATTTATAGATTAACAATGGCAAAAGCTTTCTTTTGCCTTTCTTTCTATACAATTTCCTAAAAATACTCATTCTTAAAAAAACAAAAAACAAAATGCACACAAGACCACTGACTTCTACAGACCCTAGAGAATCAATGTAGAATATAAAATAAACAATTCTTAAATATGATATTGGAGCTATATTAACTATACCAAGTATTGGATTAACAGAGTTTCCTTCGGAAATTGCTTCAGCAGTGAGCTGCTAGTCATAAAAGAATTCTGACCTCCCTGACAAACATTACATACCTGATTTAAAAAAAAAAAAGGAATCTATTGAGATTTCCTTCAATGCCTAATAGATAGAAAATTCAATATTCTGTATGACAAGAATCATAATGTCCTATACTTTCCTCTGGGAGTCAATGGAAATTTGAAAATTGGTGTAATATTCATATACTGTACTTTTGACATTGAGAGAGCAGCTAAATTTTTGACCATCTGGGAATAAGGCAGTGAAGTGGAGCAGGTCACCTTGAATTAAAACTGATATATTAGGCTCCAAGCTCATGTGGCTGGGCAGAATGACATATTAGCCATACTTTTTACAGTAAGTCCCAGGATTTTCTTATGGATAGAATATTATGGGGAAATAATGCTTGTTTTCAATGATATCAAATTTTAAAGAGAATAGTAATCTATTCAGTAATAGGAATGAGCAAAATCTCACAGAGATTTTCAGCTGTGATAAACAATGCTTTCTCCATGCCATGACATTTCAGTATTCTTCATGGAAATACTGTCATATTTTCATTGTTTTAGGAGAAAGCTTAGAATCTCAGTTAAATGTAGCACTAGTACAGAACAGGTAACAGTGATGGTAAACATTAAGCTGATAGGCAATGCAGAATCTCAGATAAAAACAATACGTAGCAGTGGTGGAGAAAATTAAGCTGAAAGATAAACTTATAAAGGAAATATGAGGTGATGAGACCAGACGAGCAGGTGCAAGGTTATCAGGATTGTTCTGACTATAACTTGTGTACTGGGCAAGGCCACATGCCAGAACACTGATTGGGTCACCCCACTTGTTCAGGGTGAAAGTAAGACTTAAAAAGGCTGGTGTTTGCCTTCACAAGTCATCAGTTATGTTTGCCTAGTTGGTCATGTTATGCTGCTGACAATTTATGACTTGTAAGGGGACATACGGCCCATTATCTTCTGTTGTCTTTTCTTACTTAATTGCTTCTGGAATGTTTTGCCAAAAGCCGTACCTTAGTGTGCAGCAATTAATCTGCCTCTAAGCCTAGCTTAATGAGACTCTGGAATTTTTTCTGCTTCACTGAATGCCTCTGCTGTGACGAAGCCTTGCTTCACTGTTTGAACTCTGCATATGCTCAGAGGAGCCAGTTCCTACTAACCCTGACAGAGCATCTCCTAATTCCTTTTGTTCAACTTCTTTTGTTAGGTGATATAACAATTTCTGTGTAGTTTTTATCTCTCTGAGTGGCTATAATCAAATCATCAACATGTTACAATAAAGGTTGAAGAACCACCTTTGGTTATGGTATACAGGCATTGTTCTGCTTCTCCTTGCTTAAGGTCTGATTGCTTCAGCACTTTCTCATTCCATGTCTTAGGAGCCTAGTTAAATCCATACAATTGTTTCTTAAACTTGCAAAAATATGTTGTTGTTTCTGGTTCCCAAAGCCTGGGGTTTGTTGCATGTATAGTTACTCTGTCATAGGTCCCTGTAGAAAATCAGTTTTCATATCAAGGTGTCTGACATCTCTATCTGTTTGAAAGCAGCCCAGCTAAGGAGAGTCTTAAGGTGCTGTGTTTGACAATGTCTCATCAAAATCAGATTTCTATGAGAAGCCTTGAGCAACTAGACTTACTATTTAGCATTCCAGGTTTCCTTCTGCATCCTGTTTCACCATGAACACCCACATGCATCCTATGACCTTGTTTCCTAGTGGGATTTCTCTAAGTGACCATGTTCCATTCTTATGCAGTGCATTGATTTCTTCTTCTGCAGCTTTTCCCCACTGAGCTGCCTTAGCTGCAGGTATCTCTTCAATTTCTTCTAAATTTGATGGTTCAATCGGTAGCACTGACCTTGCAAGGAAATATACGTGTGGAATTGGTATATCTTTGTTGGATCATACTGAGTGTTTAGGAACCTTTTCTGGGACCTGATCTGTCTCTGCAGCTTCCTCCATGCTAGTCATCATGTCAACATCATCTGCATCCCCCTCTCTTCATTTACTGCTCTGTCTGTAGCTTGCTTTCCTGCACATGCACTTCACTCCTTTGTTCTGGGTCAGGCTGTACAGTTGCTTCTGATGTCCCAAATGAGGAAATCATTGGTACATCTATTAGAGGTTCAATATTTTGTTCTTGTTCTTCAAGGGACTCTAACATATTCTCTTCTTCTTGTGAGAAGTCTATTATAACCTCTTGTTCCTCTGGAAAGTCTGACATAGTCCCTCTCTTAACTCTTGTTTTATCCATCAAAGTGAACTACATGTCTAGTAGTGACTGCACCAGTCAAGTTCATTACTCTATACTCTTTGTTTCCAGGGGCATAACCAATTTTAATAGTCTGTTCTGTTCTGGCATCTAACTTGTGTTGCCTTTGTTTCGGTATGTATGCATATGCGATGCTTCCAAAGGTTTAAATGTGCTGCATATCTGGCACTTTGCCATGCCACAGCAGAAGTGATGTTTGTGCTATGCTTTTAGTTGGCAATCTATTTTGGAGATATGTTGTGGTTATGATAGCATCTCCTCAGAGTCTTGTGAGAAGATGAGCATCTCCCAGCATACACTTTGTCATCTCCTGGAGAGATCTCAGCTTTCTCTGAACAATCCCATTATGTTCAGGAGTATAGCTGACATTTCTACTGTGCTAAGGTCATGATCTTTAAAGAAAGTTTGTGTGCACCATCACAATCTGTTTGAATGGCCTCTGGTGCCCTCTCAGACTTGGTGCTGATCATTGCAGTGCACTTCTGTAGCATCTCTTGCTCTTCTCTTTCAGAAGGTGGGTAACACAATACCTTGAAAAATCATGCACAAAAATTAAAGCATATCTATTTCTGCCAAGTGATGGACCACATAGGTCACTATGTATGAGATCTAGCACTTCAGTGGTTCTCTTTTCAGTCCTTGGCTGAAATGAAAGTATAATTGCCTTTTTCCCTCATTGGCTGATGGTCTTTCGAGACAGCTGCAGGTTTTGACACTGTGACCCTTTTTGTTACAATTATAGTAAAGAAGTTCTGATTTGTTCTTGAGTGGAGCCTTTTATCTATCTTTTCCACTGACCAAGTAATTTGATCCACTTGGGTTTTGAATAAGGAGAGAGGCTGAGGCTCTCTGTTTAATACGTTCTCATCTAAGGCATTCAAGAGCTTTCTCAAATTTAAGAGAACTTAGCCCATCCTACACAGAGATAACTGCACTCCTAAGTTTCCACTAAGGAATCCCATCTTTTGTTCTTCATTAAGATCAATTCCACTTAAGTTCAGTTAATCAAAGGCTGTGATCAAATTGGTTATAAGTATTTCACAATTTTTTTTTGGAATCAAGCTTCAGTCTTATCAGTTCTCTAATCCAAACTGGCTGTTATTTAACACATGTGTAGCCAAATGTTTTTTGAAGTTTATCTATAATTTCTTTGGCTGTGTAACTGTTTGTCACACAAATTAACTGACCATTCTCCAAGGAATTATATATCATATCCTGTGCTTTAGTATCCTTTTGTTACTCTGAGTTTTGGGGGGTCCCGGGAGGGGCGCCCAGATTGCCAATTAAAATACAAGATGGGGAAAACTAGCTGGAGCACTCTCTTGGCTAACGAGAGGCAGGGTAACTTTAGCAAGATCTTTAACCCAATGTATACAGCGGCAGGTCAGAGAGCAGCTAGACAAGGTTTTTCCAAATAACAGACAATTCTTTATTAAAGACAAAAACACAAAAGACAAGACAAAAACTAACTAGCTGAGGAAATAGAAACAGAGATTTGTTCAGGGAATGTGATACGACACCTGGTCTCATAGTCCTGGAGAAGAGCGGGGTTCCGAGGAAGAGAGCTCAGTGGGGGGAGCTGAGGGGAGTTCCCTTAGATGACCGACAGCAAGGCGGGATGGAAGTCCAAAGTAGTCCGAAGACCGTTTGGAAATGCGAGGTTTTTATAGGAGAGTTTGTGCCTGCTGGCTGTGGCAAGCCAGGTGAGAACAAAAGGAGTTTTTGTGCCAGACAAAGGATTTGGAAAGGTCAAGTTTAACATGATTGGATTTGCTCTTGATGACAATAGCGTGGCCGGGACGTTGATGGCCCAACATAAAAGAGTGGCTAGGCTGAGAGCCGAGCGGCTATTGTGGAGTTTGCGGCTGGAAGTTCCCTGAAGGTACGAGCGAAGCTTGGGTGCTGGCCTCAAAGGGGTCTGGAATGTAAAACCATTAACGGCCACACTCATGTCCATGCTTGTCCGGAGAACCTCGCAAACGTGTGAAGTGTGGTAACTGAAAACCAGTCCAGCTAAGGCCGAATTAGATGATATCAAAATGATATCTGAGGGTCCTCACCCAGGGTGCCATACCGGAAGTAACACTTTCTCTTGCAATAAATGCCATCCTGCCTTTCTGGTTTTTTGGTATTAATAAATTCATAAACATTTGTGCTTTCAGTGTAACCTGTAATCTTCTTCTGAATTGATTGCAATTATAGCTGGTAAATTTTACATATTTACTAGTCAGATTTCTAAGGACATTTTGCTTCGCTAGCAATCAGGGGGGGAAAACTGAGAAGTCCAAAAGGAAGAAAAAATATTTAGTTAGTGAGTCTGCTTCTAAGAGGAGAGACAAGTGCTACCAAAAATTCACAAAAGAATGATGAACTCCAGACAATCTGGTTAACTATTCTTGACTGGGGTCCAAAACTTAGTGGGAAATATGGGAAATTGTAGTGGATCTCGCAATCAGAGCATCTGCACTAGCAGAAGCTGAACAGCTCACCAGCCCACTCCACCCCCCACACAAGTTCTAGCAGAGAAAGAAATCAAAACTATGCTTCTTCATGAGCTATATAAAAGTAGTTTTACCCACAAACACTTGTGCATAATAAACACAGGTTCATCTTCTTGAGGAAGGTAAGAAAAGTATCGAGAGAGTTGGAGCATCATCGTAATCAGAGGGAGGTGTAAGAGCATAGAGAAGCCTACATGAACCTGGACAAGGGTGGGTGTGAACAAACAAACACACAGGATGTAACCACAAACATTCTGTGCCTAAACTCCTAGAGAATGACATGGAATCTAACAATAAAAAATCAGACCAAAAATGCTAACGCCAGCAAAACTGGATGAGGTAGAATCTCCAGCGCTAACAAAACTGGATGAGGTAAAGAAATAGCCTCACTCTGTGCATGCAACTGGTCAACACAGATCAAAGAACTTGAAGAAATATCTTTCTATTCTTCTTTTCTTGCAAAAGGCAGTTACAGGTTCCCAGTAGTTCAAAAAAGTTACCATGACTTTTAAACTGTAATCGGTGTTGTTAATTTGTCCATTTCAGCTAAATCCATAAGCAGTAGCCAGTCCTCACTTATTGGTACTGCTATATGTTTTTCATTTCTGTGCCTATAGTAGGCTTGCTGCAGTAGTTATATATTGTCATATTTCTTTTCATATTTCTTCTCCAAGTAGTCACGCACTATTCCCAGCAAATATAATTCAGGTTTCAATTAAACATTGCTTTTCAGAGGGTTTTTTTTTTCAGATTTTTTTTGGCCATTTCACAAGTCTATCATATTTGATATGATTTCACAAGTCCGTCATATTTGATAAAAATATTCAACATGTTGCTCAGATTTCCAACATACAATAAAAACATCCTTATGGATTATGGCCAATTTTTCAAGTGTCAAATACTAGTGATACATCATCTTGTAAGAGTTCTCTTTAAGATCATAACATAATATCCAACATTTTGCTCTCACTTTATAACCCAATCTTTGACCCATTCCTCTTCCATCTCTATTTTTTTTAAAAAAAAAAAATTACCTCTTACCAATCAAATGTTCATCAACTAGGCATAACTGCTTCAAAACTGTGATTTACTCAGGTCTAAACCACCAGGGTTTTGTTTTGTTTGTTTGTTTGTTTGTTTTTTGGCTCATTTTAGATCTTTATATTATTTGTCTATAAAAGAAACATTGAAAACTATAACCTTCTGACAATAATTCTTCATGTGACTTAACTCTATGTTATTCTTCATCAAATTCCAAGAGTTAGCCATTTTCCTTTGATGTTATCCCCTTCCTTAAAAAAGATTCTTATGATGAAAGCCACAAAGGCAACTTAGGTCATAACTTTGGTTTGTATCTATTTTGTATTCTTAACAGAGCACATATTACAAAATGGTTGTTGAAGTCTGCATTCATTTTAACTTTATCATACCACAAATAACCATGCTATTCATGCCTCAGTTCATGCCCTTCTAAATCCAACAATCTTCCATTTGTCACCACAATCCAGTCCTTCAACCAAACCAAACAGCATGCAGAAAAATACAATTTCAAGTCAAGAAATCCCAGTCCCCCTCTTTGTTTTGCACCTTGTAACATTTTATATTTAACTGTCAGTTCCTTTCCTTGCCATATGTATTTCAATAAGTCAATTCTGCCAGTATTTAAATAGCACACCATTAATCAAAATTGGTATTGTCTGGAATGAAAACAACATTCTTGGAAAACACTTTTTCTTATCATGGAAATTCTCCTCAACAATGATAATTTAAGTTTTGCTCATCATTACAAGTCTGTCTTAATATCATTCCATGTCTTAATATAATTATCTTAAATAGGACACAATTCATATTTCTCTTAGCAACCCCTAAATATTTGACCTTTTTCTCAATCTTAAAACCTAACTTATCCATCAACTGTATTTGGTCATCTTTTCTCGTGTTTTTAGTTAACATCACCATCTTTTGCATATTTATCTTAAATTCTTGTCATCTCTCCAAATTCTTTCAGTATATCCAACAACACTTCTATACCAAATTGCCTATCTGAGATAAGTCAACATTACTAGAGGAGGTTCTTTTGAACATCCCTGCTGATTGGAGTTCATCTTTATATGCTAAAATCTGACTAGCTTGTAGAAATTACTAACTAGAATAAGTTTTCTTATCATCATTCTTGAACAGTTAACTGTTTTTAAACCTATAACTTAAAAATCATATTCTAAACAATAAGCTTTCCATTAGCATTCAAAACAAAATAGTTGACTTTATATTATATCTGACTTTATTTTCTTTGACCCTCCAATATGAGGTCAAAAATATGTTCAACACATGTTCATCTTAGCATATTAAGAAAAAAAAGTTTTTTAGCAAAACTAGCTTCACCAGATTATACTGTTATTTTTTTTATCAAAGATAGCAAGGTAGCAGATGGAAAGCAAGCAAACAGTCTTTATTTGCAATGTTAGTAAAGGTTTAGCTAAAGAAAATAGCTAACTGAAGATGAACAGGTAAAAAAGGCAGAGATGAGGGATCAGTTATATTAAATCAAATTTAATAAGAGAATGAATATAACCAATATTCTCTATTTCTCTCTCTCTTTTATGAGATCATATGCAATGATCTATTTATAAAAAGAAGTTTATTAAACATGCTCTTCAAGCAGAAAAGTTTATTTGAGCTAGTTAAAATGATGCATTCAGCCAAAAATGCAAAGATCTTTGGAATTGCAATCTAAGAATTTTTCTGTAATAGCTATGATATTTTATCTCCCACAGTAAGACAGTATATGAACCCATGTAATATGGTAACGTAGAAGAGAATGGAGAAGAGGAAAAAATTCTTCCTATCTTTCTCGCTTATTTTTCTTCCAGTGCCTCTTATTTGAAGCATGTTTTATGCATCCCGAAAGTATTATCCCATTATGACTCCAGATATATCTGTCAAGGGCGCACCCTGACTGATTAAAAAGATCATGAAGTCCCAGATTTTGTTCCTGTTGTTTCCAATTTTATTTCAGAAATTTATGTGTGTTTTACTTATACCAGAATATTTTCTGTCAGCAACCAGTACAATCATAGACTTTTACACTGGTTCCTCATGTCTTTTTATTTTAGCCCAGTTAAAAAAATGGAAAGAAGAGCAACAAAATCTGGGACTTTTCAATCAGTCTGGAGCTGCCTAACATTTCTGTTAAGAACCATCAAAATGAGAGATACAATAGGATATCCTAGGAGAGGCTATGGGCAAAGCATAGTACAACATGGCTTGCGTGTAAAGGGAATCAGATTCAGTCCTAAGCATCTCCAAGTAGGGCTGAGAAAATTGTCTGAAACTCTCAGGAGCATCTGCCAACCACTATAGTCAATATTTTACAATATTTTACAATACATTGCTCTGTCTTATTATGAGGCAGCTCCCTGGATTCCTCTTATATTGCTTTGAGTCATGCCTGTCAAGGAGGCTCAGAAACTCAATGCAAATCCTTGAATAATGGCGTATGTGGCAAGATGAGTGTTGACATTTAAATAATATTCATCCCATGGTCATGTATATGCCAGTTCCATTTAGATCTTCATGTGTTTAATGTAAATGTCTGGAACAGCATCGTAACCACATTCAATTAAATGTGCAAAATCATTTCCCACAATTGGTGAAGCTGACAGGTCTGGAATGTTACATGTCTGCCCATATCTGCCTTCCCACTTTAGACTGACATGTACTTGCTTGAATGCATGCCCGGGGCTCAACTAAACCTACATTTGCATACTCCCTCTCAATCACAATTCTCTGACTGTCCTTGTGCAATAAACAATTTGTGTCCCAAAAACCATATGCTGACAGCTGACTGTGGACATATCAAAATAGTGCATACATAGAAAAGTATGTGCACGCGCGCATGTGTATATACCTTCAAATCTCCTGTCAACTTATGGTGGCCAATTGAATTTCATGGAGTTTTCTTAGGCAAGGAACACGCAGAGGTGGTTTTCCAGTTCTTTCCTCTGAAATGTAGTCTATAGCAGCTGGGTATTCCTTGGTGATCTCCCATCCAAGTACTAACCAGAGCTGACCCTGCTTAGCTTCCAAGATCACACAGGATCTGGTACCTTTGCGGTATTTAGGCCATAGAAAAGTACACATGGGAAAATGCACTTCTTCTACTGATTTTCAGAGCTTGAAATTTTATTGCTAAGGAGAATTGTTACCACATCCTACCACCGCTCCAATGAGGTATGCAGTTTTCATAAATTGAGCTTATTAATGACCAGAAGACATGATTGGGGTTACACTGGCCAGAGACCATGTTCAGGGTTATGCTGGCTGGAGACATGTTTGAGGTCTTGAATAGGATTATGAAGAAAACTTGATGCTGACGAGTTTGTGCTAATCTCTTCATCTCCTCAGGCTTGTGTCATTGTTGAATACAGTGAAAGATGAACTGCCCAGATTGGTGAGCAATCAGAGACCATCCCTCAATCTTCCCTATAATACACTACTTGAAAAGAACATTAAGGGATCATCATGAATCCCATCAATATTTTGTCACTCTAGACAATCAGCCCATTCAGGACCATTCTGTCAATTCAGTGGGAAAGCCATTATTGCTTTGTCAGTGCACCCCTTCAGGATGTGAAATAGAGTATAAAAACCCTAGCTTTGATCCCAATCAATTGTAGTACATTGTATGTTGTGTTCCATTGTTATTCCTCCATGCTGTCCTCAGATGCTGTCTGAATCCCTCAGCTATGACCCCTTCTTCAGCACTGGTAACTATCACCCTTTCTATGCAATCTCTCTCTATCCAACCTTTCTCACCTCACTTTCTAGTAGCCTTGTATGGTTCTTAAGAATGTCTGATTCCTCATATGTTTGTCAATTCAAATCAAATACGTTGTTAACTTTAACTGGAGTCCTCTCTACAGTTAATATTTGTATACATAGATGAAAAGATCCTGCCATTACCCTCCTCTCACAAGCTTTCTTTGAGCTATAATTCGCCCCAGAATCTAAGGAGACACTGGCATTATGGATGGATCCAAACATCCCCCACCTCTTAGGGTAACAGAATAACTATAATGACATGCTGAAGTCATCCATAACTGAGCAGTGGTAAGATGTAGAGATTCAGAGCCTCGTCATACCACAGCTCAGATAAGACAGACATATCTGTCAGTTTCATTGTCTCACACATTCATTTCAAGCTCCTTCAGTAAAATTTCAGAAAGGAATTTCTGAATTATAGAAAGTTCTTATCAAGAATGAACCAAACAAAATTCTCAGCTAATTGCACTGGACAAATTCAGTATTCACAATATGGTTGCTATCAGTTGATACCTGCTTCTCGTGCAGCAGTTAAAGATGGGGCGCCTCTCAGAGAAAAAAGTGTCACTACCCCAATTGAGGACCATCAACACAGTTTAATAGGTATGGATTCAACCCAGCTGAGAGTTGAACACTCAAAGCCTTGGGCATGGTTGGATCAAACTGACAGTATTGATTTCTTCCACATTCTTTTTTTTTTTTTAAATCCTATTAAATTTATGAAGAAATGTTTGAAATGTGTGACACTCTTAGCAACACAAACAAAAAGTGAATGAAGTTTTCAGACACCTGATGTCTTCAGTGTGCCATTCCAGTCTTTGTTAATTTTCTTACTAGAAACTTGCATATATTATTTCTCATCAAACTTTTAAAAATGGGAAAGCACTTTAATTTCAGTTAGAAAACTTAAATTCTTGAAGATTTTGTGAAAATCATTCTCCGACTGCTGAGACAGTCTGCATATTCTTATTGCTGATGACCCAGTATCAAAGTGCTGTTTTGTTTTCATTTCAAAAGAAGAATTCCTTTTGATCTCACCTTTAAAAACAAAATTGATTCTCTCATTGAAAAGAACGATGCCTTCAAACTTTATTCTTATTGAACTTCAATAAAATTACTTACACCCAAGAGACCACAGAAAACCCAGAATCCTGAAAGTTTCTTTATACATGTCCAATACAGGCTTTGTGCAGTATCTGACTTGATTTTTTTAAAATATTGACTTGATTTTTTTAAAATATTGCTGACCTTTACCATATGTTTCTTTTGAAAACAGAAGTAAAGATGTGCAAACCACCTCTGTTTGCTTTGAAATCCATTTGGGTTTTGTAAGCATTCATCATATATATTGAAACAAATGAACAAAGTATGTGTCTTTTTGTGTGTGATTAAGCGAACCCTAATCAAGAAGGCAGGAGAACATGTTTGCTCAGAAGTTCACAAACAGGTTCATCAGCAGTTACCACCATACCATCCTGAACAAATCCAATCTTATTTGGTTTCAGAAGCCAGGTAGGATTAGTCCTGCTTAGTTCTTGGATAGGGGACCACAAAGTAATATTAAGAATCTCCAGGAAGGACTCAGAGGAATCCTACCTGAAAATACAGATAAATGTTTTTCATAACACTTGACAGTGCTGGACTAGATAGACAATGTCCTGACTCAGTGGAAGGTAGTTTCCTAAGTTATGTTGCACCTCTCCAGGCTGCCCCACTAGATTTCACAACTGAAATGATACATCATATTAGAATAGGGTGCTTCTAGCCAGTGGCTTCCCATAAGTCATCCTATCCTGCTTACCTGTCTGTGAGTTAGATTATCTCTCTTGCTACTGGTGGCTTTCCCCAGACCCCACCAGAAATACATAGAATTTTCTTTATGACAAAGGAAGGAATCTGTGGGGAAAATAAGGCCAATTTTGAGCCTAATAGACACTTGAATGTGTTCGGAATTGAACTGAAATGGAATATCCATTTTATAGTGTGAACTTTACTTTTTGACCATCTCCTTTATAAATAAGATCTATGCTAACTGGAATGTTGAAAAATGCAAAATTTCAAAATATCATAGGGGTACACATATTAAACTGTACATTACTTTGTATTTAGGTCAACGGTTCTCAACACTGGGTCACCATGCTATCTGAAAATAATGAGAATTCAGAGTTGTAGCCCAACAATTTCTTTAAAATCTAGGGAAAGACTGGCTCAGCTACTATATCAGTTTTAAAAATACAAAGTGATATATCATTTCCCCCAGGGGTAGAAAAAGAACAATATGATGGGGCAAGGAAGGGAAAAGATAGATTCTGGATGGATGAGCTCATTTATTACATTCTTCCCAAGCAGTACAGATGGTATCATAATATCATTAGACTAGTTTAAGAATAATAATTTACCTGCCTATGGTTTTCTGGTATTTTTCTGCAACTTTAGTTGTGAGAGAAGAATGGTGTATCTTAGTGTCTCCTACTCAAGAGTAAGTTATTTAGATATATTTCTTGCAAGTTTAACTGATTGTGTGAAATACAGTCATCCCTCCGCATTCACTAGGGTTAGGGGCACAGGACCCTGTGATAGTGGAAAACAATGTGAATAACTCTAGGCTCTCCTAAGCCATATTTAACACAAAAAAACTATGATCACCATATTCAACCCTCCATGGATTCCTTTGAGACATCAGGTTTCCTTCACAAGGCAGAAGTGGCTGGCTGGTGGGGCTTGCTGCCACCTCCACTGCTGCCCCACACCATTTTTAATAGGAACTTACAAGCTTCGTTTGCAGTTTCTCGGTCTCATAAAGTTTGCAGTCCCTGTTAAAAATGGCACAGGAAGGCAGCAGAAGTGACAGCAAATAATCCATGAATAATCAAATCCACAAAAGTGAAACCCACAAATGTGGAGGGCTGACTGTACTCAGTTTGAACACTACAACATCAGAGCACAATATTCATGGATGATCACTGTGAACAATTATTTTCCATTTGGAAGAATACACATACCTCTTGCAGCTTCCACACATAATGGATGCTAGCACCTTTTTCTAGTGCAGGAAACAAAACAAAAAATACAGCCCGCCAGCCACAGGCAGCCTCCGGGACCTCCAGGGACATTTCCACCACATTTTGAGCCCTTAGAAGTATGTTGGTGTTTAAAATTAAATGAGTAATAAATAAATACTATGGGGATAAAACACTTGAAGAAATCTTTGGATTTTATGATTCCCTGTATTAGGGTTAAATGTAGGCCATTGGCTTTTTTTAAAGATTTTGTCTTGAAAATTACTGTATCATTTGCAGTCTTATCATTACCATTAAGTTTCTTCTGAGTCCTTTGGCCAGTTTCTTGTATAACCAATATAGCTTCAGTACAAATCTTCCAAAGTATTCTTGACTTGTATTGATAGTTGAGCAAACAGCATTTCATCTTTGCCTTTAATGCTTAGTCAATAGTCTCCCATCAGCTGCACTTTTATCTTGTTTATTAATCTTTTTCCTTCACTTTCCTCTTATGTAAAGTATGCCATATTTACTTCTAATGGTTTGTTATTGGCCATGGGGTTAAAAGTGAGATAAACAAGTACTCCCAAGCGGTTTCCTTCAAGAATGATTTTTGTTCCTCTTCTTCACATTAGGATAAGCTATGGATCCCCAAGGAAGCTTTAAAAAACAGAGCTTCTGAAGACAGCACTGACTGAAGTCATCGTTCTTAATCCACAATGCATATTTGTAAGGAGTCTATTTTATTTTTTTTTAAAAAGATATCATAGCAAATGGAAGGTATAATAAAAAAATAAATTAATGCATTGTTATGCTTTCAATTCATATCCATTCATTTGATTTACAAGGTATTTCCTAAGATTTTGTAGATCAAATTTAAATAAATAGGAAAGTACACTGATGCCTAAAAAAGAGCCCAATGAATTGCCTGTGAGTCACACAAAAAGTTTCATGAGACTAAGGCCATTTCCACACTACACTGTTATAGTGCTACTATTCCACTTTCAAAATCCTGTGGAATTCTGGGGTTTGTAGTTTACTGAGGCCAAAGAGCTCTCTGGCTAAGAATTCTAAATGCCTCCCCCTAAAATACAAACTCTAGAACTTCACATGATGTTGAAAGTGGAATAATAGCATTATAACAATGTAGTCTGGAAATGGCCTAAGAGAACTGAAACCACTTGTTTCACACCCTGCAATTGTCCCAATCTGAGTGGAATAGTCCTGAGTAATCCTCTGCTATCCCATTTTTACAGTTGCATTTAAAATGTCCCAGTTTTTATGTTCTCCTCCCTCTTTCATCCTCTGTCCTCAGCTTAGTGGAGTTCCTGCAGACTGAGTTCAGTGCATAAGAGCAGTTACCCACAATTAACTCAGCAGAGAGGAGAGGTGAGAAAAGAAGAGAAGAGAGCAGAATTGTGCCTTTCTCTGGAGGCTCAGATAAATTGCTGCAGCCTCTCCTATTGCCACCCAACCCACAGAATAACGAGATCACACACAGAACGTGAGTTGAAACAAGGGCAATTTATTAATATGCCTAATTAACATAATAGGGGAGGTGAACTTGAACTTACATGAACTTGAACTTGAACTTTTGACCTTAAGAAGAGAAAGGGGGGCAACAGAATGTTCGGACTAGGGCAAGAGTCAAATCCCGACCATCTTCCCTAGCCCGTTGAGCGAGATGCCGGGGCCCCAAAGCCAACCGCTGAAGGTGCATTATGACTTTGGCCGGCCCTTGTCTGGAAGGTGAGCCCCAACACCCATCCCCCCGGCGCACGCCGAGTGGGGTGAGCCCAGGGCCCTCCTCAAGGATAGGATTTATCCTACATCCAAAGGGTGCCATAAGCTTACGCCGAACCCTAAGCCCCCCCCCATGCCGGCCAGATGACTACAAATGTGACTGTGACAACCTAATTAGTCCCCATTAAGACACCACCCTGTGAAGCCAATTACCCAGCCCCTGGCGCAGTGTAGGGTAGGCGAAAAAAACCCCTAAACGGGGGAGGGGGAATTCCTACCCAGCCCTGAAGCGACCAGCTCTCTTACACTGAAACCATAGGGAGGGAGGGTGGGTCACCCTGAACGAAAAGAGGCCGAGCGGGAGGCGGGGCGGCCTTAAGTGGCCTCGGCCCACCCCACCTCCTCCCATCGGCCCCCGCACCAGATCTCGTCCCACGAGAGGGCGGCAAAGGCTGTCTCCCTCCGCCACCCGTGTTCGCGGGGGCGGTGCGGGACGAAGTTTGTGTGTTCCCTTCTCATTAATAACTTTTCTCATCTTGACCACATTCTGATGTTGCTAAGCCACACTTGTCCCGGTTTTCATCTATGAAATGCTGTAGGGTATGTTTTTCATTGCTGTAAAAACAGTTGTAGGGCCACCAGGCTCCATGCTAGTTTGAGATATTTTTCTACCTGAGGAAATTGTCAAAATTTACTGTCAATTGAATCTTACTTCAACAGGGAATTCACTATGCACTTTAAGGCACCTTGAAAATTTTTCGTAATGCTCATGGCTTCTGTAGCAAAAACTTCTTAGCAAACAAACTGAGAGACAGTGTGTGTCAAATGCTAGAGTATTTAACTGGCATTTGGGAGATTTAGGTTGGACATCCTAATAAGCCATGAAACTTGCTACATTATCTTGGATCAGTAAGCTAAGCCTCTCAGTCTGACCTGCCTTACAAATACCTTTCTGAGGAAACATCATTTGTACGTCATCTTAAAACCATTGGTGTGAAGGCAGAACACACACGCAGTGAACAATAGTATTAACAGACACCTTGAAATATTTCTTGGAAGCAGGATATTTGTTTAAAATATTTTAAAATTGCCTTTCATCTGTGATAATAAGTCATAGAATTTACTGTAAAAGCAATGAAACAGCGTCGGCATAATGAACTAAAAAGGTACAGCAAGAGGCATCCTTGTCCATGTAGGTTAATGGGACCAGGACTGGCAGAGCTACATAGAATACAGTTTAAATGTAACCAGCTTAAATGCCAGAGGAAATTAAAAGGTTTTGAGGTGGGTCCAAGTGGCACTACCATAGGGATATAGTGCCAGGTCATTGCAGTGCATCATAGTAGGGGTACTACCACTAAGAAATCTCTCTTGATTGTTGTTGACATATAATGTATCAATCTTGAAGCATGGGCAGGGAGAGGGAATTTTTCAAACATTCGAGTCTCATGACATTTAGGGCTTTAAACACTGGCACCTTAAATTGGGTTTGAATTTGGATATGCAGATGGTGGGTTCCATCCTGATTCCATCTGGCTATACTTATTTTAGTCTTGATTTCTACATTCTGCACTACTGCACTACTGAAGATACTGAAGGTACTGTGTGTATCTTCAAGGACAATGGGGAACACCCAGCCAGGAGATTTCCAGAGTGTCAACCACTGAAACCAGATTCTTGTCTAGGAACAATTGTACCTGGCCAGACAATTAAAGCTTATAGAAGGCATCCCTGGGTACTGAGATCACTAGGACATAAAGCAACAGCTAGATGAAGAAACACTTCAAACTCTTATAAGTAGACTTTCAGGAAGAGTGCAACCTTCTCTGTGTTAGGCTGAACACCTAGTTCTCATGCATTATAACTATATATTCGCAAGGTCTCCACTCTGTCAGGATACAATTTTAGTTTCCTGGCACTTATCCAGCCCATGTTTGTAGCTAGACATTGGACTTTTCCGCACTTGGTTTTTAAAATGGGGCGGTGCATCCTCCTGCGAGGACGTTCGCATTTGGGGGCGAACTGAGTTCAGACTACTTACCATTTGTCCAGACTTCAGCCCGCTCCAGAACGTCCAGAACTGGTGGTCGCCCGTGCTATTGAAAGACCAATTAAAAGAGGACTTTCAATAGCACGGCATGCCCCAGTCCGTGGCTCTGTAAAGTATAGATCTACAGGCTCGCGCCAGTGCGAGTCTGCAGATCTTCCGGGGGTGGGTTTCCGGCTGGCGAGCTTCTCCAGCTGGTGGAGAGCCTCCACCAACCAGAAGCCTCCATTTTCGTCGCCGGAGAGTGTGTAGCGCGGGCGCACGCTGCTCTGGACCATCGTGGATCGTCGAGGGGGAACATGCCAGTCTGGTGAGTAACAGACTGCCCCGTTTCCACCCCAAAGTGCGGAAAAGCCCATTGATTTAGCACCTGCACAGCTTCACCTGAAAAATTAGGAAAATTAGGAATGGATTCTGAGTTTGTGTCACTAGGGATATAAGTCATTACTTATTTCATTCTTGTAGACAAGAATGAAGAATTTCAAATGTTTTCTATTCTCTTGGTGACATTAGGGGACTTATTGCACATTTTGCTAGTTTTTCACTTGGTTCAAAATGCACAAAAGACATTGTTTTCTGCCTAAAACATTGTTTTCTAAAACAAAGAAAAAGAGGGAGGGGTTTGCACAAAAACAGTGGTTTTGGTGCAAATATTGGACAAATAATTTTTTTCACAAAAGTTCCAAACTGTGTAAAATCTAACTTGAACTGACCAATTTTTTTTTTGAAAGAGGGGTTCAGTTCATTAAGAAACCTTTTTCTAATCAGGAATGGGGACAAAATGCCTGTGGCAACTCTGTACATTTCTCATACTTGTACATCAGATTCAGCCATATTAAAAGCATGGAGAGGGGATTAAGATGCACTTGTTGACATCCAGCAGCATACTTCAGCAAATCATGCATTAACCTCCTAGATTAAAACAACCAGTCTGGAAAACTTAAGGCAAAATAAACACTTGGCCTTAAAAGGCATAACTTTTTAAGACAACATATTTTCTATTCTTCCTGTGCCAATCTTCTGAATTCTTCTCATTTCACTGATCAAAAATGTGTAGGTTAAAAGAAAAAGAAAAAGAAAATCCACATTAATCATTATATGGAAAATGAATTCAATATCAATATCAATATTGTGGAATAATCCATTGTGTCTTTGATGGTAGGAAATGACAGGAAAATCACAACTGGCACAATGCAAGTGCAGAATCAATGTGTTAATTAAGTTCATAATGACAAAAGTAAGGTGATTCTTTGAGGGAAAGAAAGCGGGTGCAATAGCATCTTCTGAAATCCCTGAAGCATAATAGTGTGGCGTGGCAAGAAGAGGTGGATAGTAAATTAAGTTCTTTTCATGTTGATGTTTTAATGCCATCCGACTGCCAAAACATTCATACCTGAAGTAATACCTTTTGCACATAGTTCACACATATTTCAAGGCAGAATAGCACCTTTAGCTGTACATGTGAATCTCTAAGTTATTTTTTTTTAAGGTGAACTCTATAGTTCCCCAGAGCCTGGAATTAACTCTTTTAGTAACTTGCAAGTTATTCATTTGCTAGATTTTTCTTGTGATATCCCCTAACCTTCTAGATTCCTCAATTAACACTGAAGTAAAAAATGTGCCTTCTTGAATTAGGTAATAATAATTTCTTAGAATTCATTCAGCTGGGTGCATCTCCTTCTGTCACATTCAATAAAACAGGAGGGCCTTATCCCCAGGAAGAAGAAATATCAGAATTGGAGAGGGGAATATGTCACATGCAGGTTAATCTGTGTGATTTCTTTGGAAAGACAGCAAGGAGGAGGAGGGAAAGAGAACTCTTATAGCTGGGTTTGTGGTGCAGAAGAACAGCTAAGTTGGGGAAAGAAGAAAAAAGAATAAAATTTTTAAAAAGCATCTAGCAATGGAACTGAGATGGGAGACAATGATTTGCCTGCTTGGTAGAAGACCAAAGTCTTCAAACAGCCAGGGCCCTTTCACAACTAAGCAAAGCTGGCATTTGAATGTTGTAAACACACACAATTTGTGACAAGCTATTTCACTACCCAACACAGTGCATGAGTTTTTTCTGATATCCATGGGGCTTATTTCAAAGTAATGGGTTGGAAGACTGGATGAGGGACTTGTCTTGCTAGAAATATTATTGTTGTAGATTTTGTTTCACATAGATGTGAGCTTACATGACCAAACTGGGATGACAGAGTCTGCAAAAGTTACTTTCATAAATTACAACTCCAGGTATAGGTCTAATACAGGGACAAGTAAACTGGATCCCAAGGACTATTTTCTATTTCTGTTAAGGCTATTTCTGTTTCCGGAGATCCCACACCTATTGGCCACTCCAACATTTTTTTAGGTCTGTAGAAGCTTTCACCTATACAGGTCTTTTTCAATGCAGGAAGTGACCAGAGCAGGATATCCCTTTACTTATTGGTTTGCAGGAACACCTCTATAACCATAGAAAATATATGCATGGGGGGAGCTAGGGGATGTTGTTGGCCATTTTGAGAGCCAAATAATTTATTCAGTTTTCCAAAATCTGAAGGGATCACAGTGGAACTCTCCATGTTCACATGGAAGGAAGACAATGTAGTCCCCCAATCCTTGGAAATTACCCATTCTCAGACTAGTGGATTGTGAAGTTGGACATATACTAAGGCCATCTTGGGCTTACTCTACTGCTCAGATTTCAAGCCACATTTGCTGTGTTATGAAAAATGCCATTGCTTTGCCTCTGAAGTGGCACATCATTTGAATGCTTCTAGCATAGTGTATTATCTGCTCCAAAGTCCTGGGTCTTTTTTCTTTCTGAGAAAAGGCATGTCAGGGTAAGAAACACTAGCTAACTCCTGTCTCAGTCACTCTGCCCTACTTCTAGCACAATCAGAAAATCCAGTCTCATTCAAAAATATCCTATCTCAGTATTTGAAAGACTAATTTGTCAAGTCAAAGGTTATCATCTCACTGTCTTAGTGTTTCTCATTTGGTGGGATCAATGAGGCAACTACACAGCATTGATTCTGTAGGGTCTATCCCATTGATCTTGTAGGATCAATGGGGCTGGCATGCTTTTGAAACAGTTCATTTTCTCAAGCATCCCTATACACTCTCCTGCTAATGTGATTGTTATTTATAAACCTTTTCCTGCTTTAAGACCTTTCATCACACAAATTATTTTTCTTTTAGTTTTACTATACAAGCTAACACAGAGAAACAAACTAATGTGTACAGCCATACGTGATGGGCTTCTTAACTTATTTCCCCATAAGAGTGCTTATTTCTCATAGCAGAGTGCTGTTCCTTTAATAGTGGGCATTGTACTGCAAAACACAGAGAGGGATCTTCTAATTATTTACCTGCCTATTTGAAGAGAGAGCAAACAATGCTCCACTGGGTATGTCAACTTCCCATGGATTTCAAGTGATTTAAACTACTCTCTTATGTAAATTGGAACATACTGTACTATAATTCAAATGCTCCTCTTCAGTAAGGTTACCCAAAAAGCTGTTAATAAAAAAAGTAATTTCACCACCACCTGGGGGTAAATCCAGAATAGTGGTCATTCATATTAAATTTATATCAACTTTATGAGATTTTTGTCATCATGACACTTTTATGGAGCTGTTAAATTTTAGCTGCCTAGGGGATATAATGTACTTGATCTGACCCTAACAAACTAAGTCAAGACCAAATGAGTTATACTGATTGAATGACATTCAGAACAAAAGAAGAGATGCTATTGTTGGTTTTGATGAATTTATATTACACTGCACTGGATGCAGTCTAAAAGGATATTAATATCTTCGATATTTTTACAAAACAACAACAATGTACACATAATCAGTTCTGAACTTTATATTTTCAAATACCACCCTCCCTTTTTTGCTGATTATCTATGTTGTCCCTCTCCCCACACACTATCTGTAAATTTGTTTTCTTTAATAATTTCTCTAAACAACATTAAAAGAAGCTAGAAGACTAGTTTCTTAATGTAGGTATACTTCCATCAGTTAACAGCTCCCCAGCTACAAAATCAGGCCTTCACTCCTTCACTATTAACATGGTGGAGGACAGGGACTCATTAGGTGATACTCTAATTAAATGTATAATTAATTTCATTTCCTACCTCCTTCTTCAATTGCTCCTTTTGATGAGGGTCCTTCTGTTGTTATGTTGTTATTCCTCCACTGCTTCTTTCACCTGGACATGCCACTATCTGATCCTTTTCTGTTCCAAGAATTGACATAAATACCCATAAAGTGCCTTCCATCACTCAAAATGAATTTCCCTTCCTATTTGTTCTTGCCACTTACATGACCAGTCTGACTTCTGGTAATAGCCACATTAAAGACTAGTCAGGCAGTACACTTAAAAATAAAACTTTAATTAAATTATTAACCATGAGGTATGGCCACACAGCCATAATAGTCATACACAAGTCAATTCAACAATAAACTAATATAATAAGGCATTAACTAAAATTATTAACCATAGAACTCCTATTATAAGATTAATTTAGCCACCCACCATGAATGTAGCTTGAAAACGGCCTTTTATGTAACAGTTATGTATAAACTAGTATTTCATGGTAGCCAGTTAGCAAAACCAGAGAAGCCCTATGGAAACAGCTGAAAAGATAACAGTCGTTCGTCTCTTTCCCCTTCAGCAATGTTCAAAGACTTGCACCTCTGGCAGCAAGGTGCCTCTGTGGGTTTCCTTAGTGTGGAAATTACAAAGAGCCCACCAGACAGAAAGCAAAGGTCTACAGCTCCTCTTCATAACTTCAGCAACAAACACTCTGGATTTTTTAAGTTTGCAAATAAATTTGAGCACAAATTTTGTTTACAGCTGAAAATGAGTTCCTGTAAAATTTAGGACCTACAGTTCCACGCTCAAATGACAAATGTGCCCTAAAATAAAGGGTGACGTTGAGAAATTCCCCAATAGATAACTTTATGCAGAAAAGGTCCCCTGAAGCTAAACAGTTTGAAAACTATTTGATTAATAAATGAATTTTCATATAAGCCTATTTGCTTCCTTTAGCCACAAGCATCTCTTTCAGCCCTAATCAGTTTTGTTTTGCTTGTTACGTTTCAGAAGTTCAATGCTCCACGAGTGTTCAGTGAACCCATTTCATTTCTGATGCAGTGTTTCGAAAAAGTAGGTGCAGTTGTTCAAGCAAAGCTTTTAAATTAATCATTTAAGCAGTTAAAAGAGGGAAAAAACAATTTTCATTTTAGCATTGGATAATGTCTAAAGAGAAGAAAAGAGGCACTATTTGCATGTTATTTAAGGAGAAAGGATAACCTCTAGTGATTTAATTATTAATTAATGCAAAGCTGGTTTCTGTTTCAGATGGCAGATTAGAGGGTTATCATGTTGTCTTATGGCAGTTAATTATCAGAACTGAGAATATGGGATGCAAAAGAGTGAATCATCTCTTTTGGTTATTTCTCTTTGCTTTATACCCTCTTTATGGCCTACATTACCATTTATCAGCGCTTAATGAAATATTTCATTACAGCTACTGTTATAGAATTAGAAAATGTATTCCTCTAAAAAAAATTTAACCCACACCATTTAAAATCTAACAATAAATTATTGAAGTGAGCCTGCTGTGAAAATTGCATAAATACAAGTATTTAGCTCAGCAAGGGATAAAACTAAAAATATTGGGGATTCACTTTTCTGTTCTAAAGAAGAGTATGTATCTGCTTCTTCTTTATGTGAGGTTTAAAATATTCATAAGTTTAATTAATTAATTAATTTAATGTTGATATTAATTTATGCTTCAATTCTTTTATTTGAAAAACTCAGAACTTCATGTAAGTTCCAGCCTTCACCCACTGTGGAAAATATTTAATAGTGCATAGTTATCATATATGGCTGACTTTTATACAACAGAATTTCTTTCTTAGGAGGAAATTGGTTAACATTCACATTGCATTTCAGGATTTCCAGTACAGGGAATGCCAGCAGCAGATCCAGGAAGAAATGATTCCACACCCAATTCAGACAGCCCCCTTTTGCCCTCAAATAATTGCTCCAAAATGCTGGGAAACTTACCAGAGTTGAGTTTCAGGTGCCAGAGAAATGAGAGAGAGGGAGAAGGAAGCAGAACTATTGAGGAACTATATGGCAGGGGTGGGCAAATCATGGCCAATGGCCAGCATGCAGTCGCTGAAACCAATGTTTTGTCCCCTTAAGCCCCCCCACCAATTCCTTCTAGCTCCCAACCCCCATTTTTTTAAAAAGAAAATGATTTTGGAGCAATTTTGCCCTCAAACCACACAGAAAGTCCCCCAAACATGTGAAAGCACATGAAAATACCCCCACTCTATCACCACAAACACCCTAGTAGTCCCAAGCACCCCGTTTCCTCTCCAATCCCTCTCAAAATGTACATGGCATAGATTATTCCCATACGCAGAATAATATATGGGATACATCATTCCCACAGCAACACCCAAAAGCTATTTAAACTTGCACCAGGACCCCACATGGAACCATTGCAATACTTTGACTTTTAGGAAGCAGCTGCTCCACTCGCAATTCATCACTTCCATCTTGCAGATAAGGCTGTTACTCAGAAAGCTTGTCTTTCAGATTCAAACATATCAGCCATCAATCCTGCATTTGTTATCTCAAACATTAAGTGCTGCAATGTGCTCAGGAGGGAAGTGCCCTTGAAATCATGCAATGGTACAGTACTTCCAAATGACTTTGCCTTGATCTTTTCCTCCATGCTAGTTTTCTGATTTAAGTACCACTCCAAAAAGTGAACTGTTAATTCCAAAACAGAAAAATTAAGCAGAGGCGCCATGCTTATGTCTCACCATAGCACTGCCACCATCAAATAATGGTCCCGGAAGAGGAGATGAATGCAGGTGATAACATAAAGGAAGACTGTTATGGGATAACTAGTGCAGCTTCTGAATCAAAAGTGTGTGTGTGTTGAGAAGACGACAAAACCGAACACCACTGTTTCAGATATTTTGTTTCATAAAGTGCTTTTTGGCTCGAATTGCCAGGCAGAGGAAAAGCAGAGACTACAGTTATGAGTCACCACTCTCATACTTAAAAATTATCCAGAGTTGTTCCTCCCATGTAGTCAGTCTGTTTTCACACAACCCAATAAGAAAGTCTAATATTTCTTGCAGGTAGTCAGTTTGTTTTCACTAAATCTGTTTCTCTCTTGTGTAAGTGATTCATACTTTGCTAAGTCAATTACTATTTTTGGAAAAACAATAGGAGAATCTAATTCTGTTCTCATGTGGAAGGAAAACAGAGTTACATCTGCTGAAGACAGTCACAGCAAAACTTGAGTGGGCAAGGCTGCCATTTATATCTCAAAATTGCTGGCACCTGAGACTACAGAACAGTGGTTCTTAACCTTTTCTTTACCGCTTTACCACTTTAAATATTTTTTGTTGCTGCAGACTACCAGACTTAACTCATGAAGGCTTCTGTATGTATGGTAGCAAGAAATGTCATACGCTTTCTCCAAGTCAGTCAGTGTCATTCACTTGCATGTTTTCACCACATGCAAGTGCTAAGTACATTTTTTGCAATCAGTTTCATTACTGTTGAACAGTTTGAGACACTGTAATGAAACCTTGTACAAATGATGACTGTCACTGGCTAAAGACTCCTGATTTTTGAGATCAATGTATGACTATCTGTCTGTCTGTCCATCTGTCTTTCTATCTTCCATTCATTCATTCATTTCATTCTATTTTAACTATAAAACTATTTTAACTATAAAAGCTCATAACCGTTTCAAGCCTTTGAGAACCCCCTGCCAGGGGTCCATGAACCCCAGGTTAAGAACTGCTGCCATAGAATACTATGATTAAAAACAGCTTAAGTTTGGTATGTGTATTCAAATACAAAGCACACAATTTATGCTTTTCAGGATGGCCAGAATGGTGCCTACTTATATCACACTGCAGGAACCTCCACTGAGGTAGATAAGAATGCAGTGGTTTGTCACAAGGAATGAGGACAAATAATGAAAAAGTGATCAGGTGTGTGTAGGAGAAGCAGGAACAGACAGAGGTGAATAAAGCTTCTTGGACTAAGAGGATTTAAGGGGGGGGGATGAGTAATAGCTAGGAAAAGGAAAGTCTAGTACAGCTCTCAGAAGATTTCCAGTTTGAGATCTTGGCTGGCACTGCTGGAACAGAAAGGTCACACACACAACATAATAAAGCAAGCTTTGTGTCATCTTTGTCAGCATCTTGACTTAATAGCAGACAATATTAAAAAAAAACAATTATAGTAGAGTTTGGAGCTACTAAGCAAGGGTATGTCTTAATCATTTTTATGTTGAGCAGCACAGAAAACATGAGGGAAAAAAAATCTCTTTATCACTTAAATATAGCAGAATCGATGAAATAGCCAATAAAGATTAATGGAAAAGAAAAAGACCATCTCCTGGTTTACTGTACGGGTGTCCCATGGAGCAGCCTGATCAAGCACGGCAGAACTTTAAAACTTCATCTTTTGATTTAGCTTTGATGCCATCAGATAAACAGTTTGTATAATCTGGACCTCAAATCAAGCATTGAATCCATTGCTTGACTTGCAATTCTCTTGTACAATACACTAAACTGACTTGGCTCATAAACTTTATTTAGATTTTCTTACTTTATAGTTAGTGTTATAAAGCTATACATATGGGTATACTGTGTAGTAGCTGCCAACATGAAGCAGAAACAGAGAAAGCGAGGAAGTCTGTGTACCTGCCAATTGGTCAAGGGATAAAAGATGCTGGGAGAAGAATGGGGACAATTGGTGATTCTCACTGCCATAGGGTGGCAAATCCACTCTTGAATTTACCATTGCTCATCATACAGCTGCTCCAAGTTGAACAAAGTTCTGCTGTGGAGATTCAGCACCAGGAGAATTCCCATTCAGCACAGAGCACCCATGGGAGATGGTAGCATAAGAGTAGATTTGTTACCCTGTGTTTTGCGGGGTCCCGGGAAGGGCGCCCACTTCGCCAATTAAAAATACCAATTGGGGGGAAATTGGCTGAAGCATCTCGTTTTGCTAAACGAGAGGCAGGGTAATTTAGCGAGATCTTTAACCCTATGTATACAGCGGCGGGTCAGAGAGCAGCTAGACAAGGTTTTCAAGACAACAAACAATATTTTATTAAACAAGAAATACGAAAGACAAACATAAACTAACTAGCTGAGAAATAGAAACAGGGAATTGCAAAAGGGTAGGCAATACGACATCTGGTACTCATGGAGAGAAGCGGGGTTCTAGGGAAGAAAGCTCAGAGGGCTCGCCGAGGGGAGTTCCGTTAGACGACCAGCAGCAAGGTGGGATGAAAGTCCAAAGTAGTCCAAAGACTGTTTGGAAACGCAGGGTTTTTATAGGGGAGTTTGTGCCTACCGGCTATGGCAAACCAGGTGAGAACAAAAGGAGTTTTGGTGCTGAACAAAGGATTTGGAAAGGTCAAGTTTAACATGATCGGATTGTTCTTGATGACAATAGTGTGGCTGCTACGTTGATGGCCCAACATAAAGAAGTGACTCAGCTGAGAGCTGTGCCGCTATTGTGAAGTTTGCAGATAGAAGTTCCCTGAAGCTACAAGTGAGGCTTGAGTTGCTGGCTACAATGAGGTCTGGAATGCATAACCATTAGCAGCCGCACTCTGTCCGTGCTTGTCCGGAGAACCTCGCAAACACATGGAGTGGAGTGGCTGTAAAAAGCCCAGCTAAGGCCGAATTGGTTGATATCAAAATGATATCTGGGGGTCCTCACCCAGGGTGCCATACCAGAAGTAACAGATTCACATTGTAATAAATCCACTAGGCATTCCTGGAAAGTTTAGATGCCACTGAAGTATACTGGTCCAATAGTCATCAGCAAGTAGCATGGGCGATCACTGAAATTTCACAGATGTATCACAGTGGCATTTGCACTTCACTATTCTCACCTACAAGTGTTAATATATCATAAGTTTTATTCAGTGGTGCAGCTGACCAATGGCACAGCTGACTAATGCACTCCACTCTGCATCTTTACATACCCCCACTGATATCACCGTTCTTTGTTCTAATGATTTCTGTGCTCTCAATCATAATCCGATTCCTATTATCTCAGATGATGCTAGATCAGTTTAGCACAGAATCTTGATGAGTGGGTCTTATGAATCATAGACTAATTCCTCAAGAGCATTTATTTATCTCCAAAACATTTCTGCAAACATGAAACACTTTCATTTTAACTCAGTTTAGACAATATCAGTGCGGGAATGGGGAAATCTTCATGTAGCAGTACCCTGAAAGCTAAACTATCTATGAAGTTATGTGCGTTCATAGGCAAGACTCTATTCCCTTAGATGTAGTAGGCTTCATCCTCAGCTTGCAGATATATGTACATGGTTGTATATGTTTGAACCTATAGAAGTAACAAGATAAAGCACATTTAATTCTTATAAAAGAAACAAAAACATGATAGATTGTCTTCTTTCATGGTCTCAAACTGTTTGGACAGCCTCCTACTTTGCCACATGTTCCAAGAGCTGAAGAATCATTTGAGATTTTTTGTTCAGTTCTCTTCCAACTGAAAATAGTATACAATGTGCACTGGGATCACTGGTTTGGGGGAAGTAAAAAGGTCTCCAGGCACTAACTCTCTCCCTGCAGAACCTTATAGACTATAGGTTTTAAAAATGGACGATTAACCTGAGTAGCTCCAAAAGCAAGCAAAGAAAAAGAAATCAGGTTTGAAGACAAGCTGGTTTTGAAACAAAACCCATTATTTCACTATTAAAAGACAGAAAAACATATCAATAGAGCCCAATAGAACAATCCGTGTTCAATACAAGCTGTTCTTCAACAGAAAAGAGGAGGAAAGTGGCACAGTTTCTAAAATATCTATTGCTAACCAAACTAAGGGGGCTAACGGTGCACAGCTAAGCTTAAGAGGCTGCAGACTAAGGCCATTTCCACCCTACACGGTTATAGTACTATTATTCCACTTTCAACATTCTGTGGAATTCTGGAGTTTGTAGTTTATTGAGGTCAAAGAGCTCTCTGGCTGAGAATTCTAAATGTCCCTCCCTAAACTGCAAACCCCAGGATTCCATAGAATGTTGAAAGGAGAATAATAACACAATAACAGTGTAGGGTGCAAATGGCCTATGACACACATGGATTCTCTTACCCTCCAATGGTAAGAAGAATCCAGTTTGCTGGGTGGCTGAAGATCAAGGCAGGAGATCCTTCTCTTGGGGGGACTGTCTGTGATTTTCCCACACTATTTATGGCCTGTCTCCATGAAGTCTCTCCTCTGGCATTCTTCCAGCCTTCTTCTATCTATGGTACAGGTCTGCAAGTCTTTGTATGCAAGCATGCTTTTCTTTTCTTTTCTTTTCTTTTCTTTTCTTTTCTTTTCTTTTCTTTGGGGAAGCAGCCACCTCTCCAAGTTTCTGCATGTCTGCATTTAACCCTTTCCTAACTTGGGGGCTGTCACCTGGATTCAAAGAGATGACTTCTGGGAGGGGCTAACATGACCTTAATGTCATACTGGAGGTTCAAAAGTTTAGATTTGAAAGTGACCTCTGCTCATTATCCTCTGGGTACTGGAAATGACTCTTAAGCAGTCAGAAGCAACACAAACAATAGATTCCGCACATGTAAGACAAAGCCAGTCTGATAGAGCCATTTGCTCTCCTTCAAATCCAGATGAGATTTCCCAGCATCTTTGGACAATGAACATTACCTTTCAGTGGGAGTTATACCAGTCTGAACCAGTTTTGCAGGTCTTAAATTCAGTGGAAGTGAATCACAGTCAGTTAAGTACTGATTGTTCTCCCAAATACATCGAGGATCCATTTCCTTGTCAGCAGGAAGGAGGAAGGTTGGTGGTAAAGCTCTAGCTTGTACATTAATATGAGGCCTAACTTCTCCAAGATGGACATGGGCCCCAGGCAACTGCATATTGCCCTACTCTGCAAATGTGCAGACTACGGCAAGAGGAAACTCCCTTCCTGATGTATCAAAATCTACTCACAATTAGTGTTTACCAAGCATAACTCAAAGCACTAGAACTGCGATAAAAATACTAATGAAATTAAAATGACATTCTATACCTCTTTCAGATTCCCTGTTTATATTATGAGCTTTAGAAAAAATGTATCATTAAAAAAGTATGTTTCATTTGTAAAACATGCAAACACAATGTGGAGATTGTAAGCAAATTTCCATACTCATGGCATCACTAATAATATTTTTCACAAAGCTTCAACCCTTCATTCTTTGAACCATATATGTTATCTAATATAGGGAGGACTTCAATACACATGGAGTTTCCCCTTTAAAATTGCTGTTAAATTCAAATGGAGTATAGAACAGAAGGAGCATAGAAGAGGTAAAAGAAGAGGGGCATAGAAAAGGCAAGGCTTTTTCTTAAAGGTTGGGATGAGAAGTAAAACTGGAGTCGGATACATGGAATGAGAATGCACAAATAGAACAAATAGTGAACCTGGAGCAATTGTATATATTTTTAATCAGAAGTATATCCCTCTGTGGGGCTTGCTGGAAGGTGTGTGTGTATAGCCAGGCAACCTTTCTCTGGCATATCGATAATCAAATAACACATGGTATCCTAATAGAAACAGAAGAGGCCCAACCCCTACAACCTATAATACAGAAAATTAAAAATAGACTCAAGTTAGTGTATATTTGCCTGATCTTCAGATTTTCCCCTGTATCCGAGAGCAGTGACTGAAAGACGTTTGATGTGGCTACATCACCTCCAACCTGAAGACCCAGTGCAAATAGCTGGAGATGATGGTATATGGGTTTGACAACATTGTCACACATAATTGTCCAACAACCAAGAAAAGTGGCAGCTACAACAGAATAGGGCAGAGAGGCCAGGCTGACCTCTGGTGGGCTGTTTAACCAGGGTCCAAGAAATGCGGGGGGGGGGTGCAACACTGAGAAGAAAAGAGACACCAAGAGCAAGGTAAATAGAGTGGCTGCTTGCCTTTTCAACTTTCAGCACCCAATCACTGTAGTAAAGGGAACAGTTCTTACCTGTTTCTGTTGTGATTTAACATGGAGTGATAGATCCTGCAATGCTCTAATGTGGGTTACTCTGATTTAGTATACTTTCTGCTATGCCATGCATGGGCCCCACACATGAATGTAGGGAACAGATTTGGGGGTGCACTACAACACTCACCTCCTGATGATCCCCTCTCCATATTAGATTTTTTTTTTAAAGGAAATAAATAAGTGTTTGAACACAATAGGAATTACCTAAATTATTGTGTAAAAAGAAATTGGTTAAGGAGAAGTATGTAAAGCAGAGGTAAGGAACCTCTGACCTTCCAGAAACTGTTCTAGCCTCGCTCTCATAATTTATTATTTATTTTGTTTTATTGACATATGTCTAAAAGATCTTTGAGCCACATATAGGAAAAATCAATACTAAAGTGTTCAAATAAGTTAAAACAATAAAAAATTACATAGACTGAAAACATATTTTAAAACAGGCTTAAAAGATTAAAACCATTTTTAAACCCTATGCATAGCATTTGAAGTAAATTGATGAGGCCCAAAGCCTTCAATAAATAACCATGCTTTTATTTGGCACCTAAATGAAAACAGTATTGGTGCCAGCTGGCCCTCCAAGGGGACAGCATTCTATAATTAGGGTGTCATGGCTAAGAACACCCTCTCCCATGTCCTCTTATGGCATAATGATTTCCTGCAAGTACTGAGGTTCCAAGCCATTTAGGAATTTAAATGCCATCACAATAAACTTCAATTTAGTCAGAAAGCATATTGGCTCCCAGTGCAATTCTTTTAAGACTGGCATTAGATGAAATCTATATGTATAATCCCTTACCATTCATAGAATCAGAATAATAAGAGTTGGAAGAGCACCCAGGCGCCATCGAGTCCAACCCCCTGCCATGCAGGAACACTCATTGAAGCATTCCCAACAGATGGCCACCCAACCTCTTCTTAAAAACCTCCAAAGAAGGAGGCTCCACCACACTCCAAGGCAGCATATTCCACTGCTGGACAGCTCTGACTGTCAGGAAGTTCTTCCTGAGGTTCACGTGGAATCTCCTTTCCTGAAGCTTGTATCCATTGCTCCTTGTCCTAGTCTCTGGAGTAGCAGAAAACAAGCCCGCTCCCTCCTCGACATGACATCCCTTCAAATATTTAAACATGGCTGTCATGTCCCCTCTTAACCTTCTCTTCTGCAGACTAAACATATCCAGCTCCCTAAGCCATTCCTCATAGGGCATGGCTTCCAGACCCTTCACCATTTTGGTCCCCCTCCTCTGGACACATTCCAGCTTGATCATGAAGATGGTGGAAAGTGAAGTTTGAAATACCTGGAGGGCCAAAGGTTCTCCATCTCTTGTCTGCAGGGAAGGCACATGAAACAATAGCAGTAAGAACTAGATTGAAGGAGATAAAATTAGTACTAGCCAGTGTGGTGTTAGTGGTTTGAGCACTGGACTAGTACTCTGGAGAACAGGGTTCAAATCCCCACTTGCCCATGGAAATCAACTGGGTGACGTTGGGCAAATCGTACTTTCTCAGCCTCAGAAGGAGGTAAAGGCAAAGCCAGTGTGAACAAATCTTGTCAGGAAAGCCTCATGATGTGTTTATAAGTCAGAAACGACTTGAAGGAACATAGCAGCAACATTCAAGGCATTATCAGTGAAGATTTGAATGGCACCTGGAAATAACATTTTAGTAATAATAATGCCACAAGTAACCCATTAGGGTTTGGCACAATGAAAGCATAACAACATTTTAAAAATGATATAAAGATTGGCAACATTTTTCATATGACAAGTAATGTTTCCTTCTTACTTCTAAGTAGTTATTCTTTGGCACTTTTTTATTTTAAAAAAATCACTTAAAAGGAAGAAAAGCTAATCAGTAACAGATAGAATAGTATTTCAAATAAGTAAAAAGTAACACCTAGCATGTTGTTTTTAAAAATAACATGTCAAGCTCTGTAATTTGATTATGCCAGCAGAGCCGATATTCAAATAAGGCATTTATGTAAGTGTATCAACTACTTCCAGTTTAACTGATGTCTGAAAACATTGCAGTTATCACACTAGGCATTATACTTTTTTTCCTGATTATAATCAGAGCTCTTTCAGGACTGTGAAGAAAAAAATATTTATGTCCTAATTTGGAAACATTCAAAATGAACATTGACACTTCTGTGTTTCACCAAAGTGGATTCTGCAGTATATAAATAACATAAATTTTATATTAGGTTATGACTATTTAATGTATTCTATAAAGTATTCAAGTATTTGAAATGCATATATATTATCTTTGTATATTTTCTTTCCAGGCTTTTGAAGGTTTTTTATTATACTGTTCCACACATTGGATTAATAAAATTGCAGTCCCTTATCTGACAAACACCAAACTGAAAAGTTAGAAACAAATATCCCAAAGCAAAAGTGGAAAAAAAATATGCAGAATTGATCTTGTGGAGGAACTTTATAGTGAATTCATTTTTTCAGGCTTTCATTTTAACCCATCATATTTTTTAAAAAAACCCTCATCATATTTCTTCAGTAAACATGATTTGCCTTATTATTTTCCCACTTGCTGTCAAATAAAGTAATACAGGATAGCTGTAAAATACATACAGAAACTATCTTGTCCTCAATTAATTTTTTCAATCTGAGTTTCATAATGTTGAAGGTATTAAGTGCAGAACTTTTCTTAATTTTCCCCCTTCAAATGCCAAAACACTTCTAATGTTTTTGAAGTCTTTTAGATTTTCCACTGGAAAGCTGTTTGATACATTACAAAAATAGTTAAGGAACAACAGGCATGATCTAGGAGATGAAATCAGGAATGTTTTCTTCTGAAAGTAACTGGGTCCTATCTGTTATATGATAGATTACCATGTTTCTACTAGCATTAGATAAATGGAAATTTAGGTCTTCAACCCATAGTAAGAGAGGACAAGGTCTGGGACTAGAAGGACTGAATTCCTGGCCACTCTTCTATGGCTACAAAGCACCATGTCCTGTCTCCACTGTGATTCGATTCCATAGTGCCATCCAAAAACGGGAGAACATGGAGTATGTACCTAGTTTTGGAGCAGACTAGCTGTTCTGTGATGTCTCTACTCTACCATGTATGATGCAAATCTAATGATACTTTCTCGCCAGTCTTCTCATTATGACCATGGAAGGGAGGGCAACACCCTCCTGTCACGCTCACCAGACATTCATCCAAATGTGCAGTATTCAGTTAATGAAAACATAAATAGTATGAATGAGTACAGATGCAAATTATTGGAAGGACTGTAGAATTCGGACCTACATGTACTGGATTTCTTGCTTACATTTCAGGGTGAGAAACACTAGAATGGGGGGGAAATGACTTTTGTATGTCAGATAACTTTAAAGTCTTGACAGCCTTCTCTACTTATTCCCATCCGACACTAGAGCTCTCTGGCTAAAAAGGTGAAGGTGTTAAAATGTGTGTTGTACTTTTGAAACACTGATGCACCCAAAAAGGGGGAAGAAGATGACAATACTGGAAAGAGAGCTTGGTTCCATCATGTCATCAGAAACAAGGGTAATACCAATATTGTGATCCATGAGCCTTGCTATATAAAGCCAGGCAGCAGTACACAGAGCCTGGTGGAAATCTTTCTTGGGGCTGTTAGTGAGCCTTCCACAACACCCAACAAAACTGGGAGAAACTCCCCTTTTGTGATGGATGCTGCAGGTAAGGCCACATGAGATAGTGCACTATTAGAAACAGAAACTGCTGTAGCTACTGGTTGCATTTTGCTGCCTTCTTGGCTTCTGAAAAATGCTTTGGGCTCCCCTGGCTTTCTGTATGGCATAGTTTAATCCATATTCTGGACCCATTTAACTGAACTGGCCTCATGCCCATTTTTGTAAGCAAAAGCTGTTCCACTCCACATCTCAGTTCTTGCCTGTCCAACTTCTGTGTAATGAAAAGGACCATGCCCTATGACATCACAAGAATGCTTCATATAATCTCATGTTTTGACCCTGAAATCTCAAGAAATGATCTTATGGTAACCAAGAGTTGCACAGTATGTAGGGGGAAGTTGGAAAAGCACAATCTATTTTTCCTCACCACAGTTGGGAGAAAATTGGGGAATATTTGCTCCACAGCTGAGACATCTGAGTAACAACTACATATATGTTTTATTAGTAAAATTATTCAATACAATACTTTGAATTCTCTCCAATTTTTCAAAATTGTCTCAAAATGTGCTGCCTAAACACAGTTCTCTGAATGGGTCCACATCATTACTGAGACTAATAGTAACTTATTAAATGGGAGTATTTAAGAAGCCATCATTGCATGATTATACTTCTCTGCCATTTCTTTTGCTGTATTTACAAATTTTCTAACCATTCCATTCAGGATATAAAAACTGAGAGGCACTTGTCCCATGATTCTAAACTTTCGAAACCATGGGAGAAATTGCAATATTTTGACCAGCTTTTAATATTCCTTTTTCATTTCTTAGATGAAGGGAGATGGGACAATAGAGCCATCTGATCAGGTGTTCATCACTTTCAGGCTTTCATTACTGGTAGTTTGAGAAATTGTACTATTAGTGATTAGATAGAAACAGAGGGGCAGAAATTTCCTATCATCTAAAGCTTAGCAGCTCTCTTGTGGTTTCCTGTAACTGAGTAAAGATTTTAGGTGTCTGAATGGAAATCAGGTTGGAAGCTTTACGTATTAGATGTACCATCTTAAAGTAATTTCTCTACCTAGTATTTACTTCCTGTTGAGCATATATAGATCCAAAATGAGTTATTTCATCTTGAAGATATTTTATTAGACTGCCTAAAAGTATGGCTAACATCTTATTTTGTTTCACAATCACAGTTATGTTTAGCGATTTATATTTCAGAGGAAGGAATTGGCAACCCACCCCTGAGTATTTCTTCCCCTAAAAAAAAAAACCCTATGAAATTCATAGGGCTGTCATAAGTTGACAGGTGACCTGAAGGCACATACACACACATTTATAGAATCATTATGGACCTATACTTATTTTCAAACAAGTTTTTCCTGTGGTCTGCTACTTGGAATGCCACACCTATACCTATTTGCTCTGAATCAGATCTAATCTACTTATTTTATTTATTATTTATTACTCAGATTTCAACAGTCTTTCAGTCATTTTATCAGCATGGTTTCCTGTGTAATTCTTTTAAAAACTAAAATAACACATACTGAAAAACAAGCTGTGGCTGGCTGCCATCCTATATATACTTACTGGGAATTAGTTCCATTAAATGCAGTAGTACTTGAGTCTGAACAGATTATCATAGAACACAAATAGGCACATGTAGAAACAGGTGATCCATGAGGTACTCCAGCCCTGAAGTGTGAACCCAAGAATGGAACTTTGAAATGGTCCTAACAACAGAGAAAAAGCCAGTTTATCATATATTTTGTGTAATATCCATAGAATATTATCACAGTACATAATTCTGGTCAGGGATCTCATTGAAACTGACAAAATTTCTTCAGATAAAGCCCTGCTATAGTAACTGCAACTTGAGGCTACCAGAGTGTTGATCAATGAAACCAAAACCTTTCTTTCTGGGAAGGAATGCAACTGTCAAACTAGCCTAAACTTGTAAGAGCCATTGTGGATCATGGCAGAAACTTGTGATTCCAGTAATACAAATGTTCAGGAAGTGCTCTTAGCAATGAGCTTCTTCCTTCAGAGGGGATGCAACCTCATCCAAAAGAGAACCAGAGATTGAACAGTTACTACTGTGTACTAAAGCTCCCATTTAGAATTTCCCAATGGCAATACTGACTTGGAGGATTCCGGCAGCTGTCAAAAGTAACTTTCTTGATGCTGAAAATAATAAATACTGAAGGAGATGAACTGCTTACCAACAATAGCATTATATGCTGGAAATCAGCAATCAAAACAAGATCCATTTGCATTTTCCCTAGCCCCCTTCAGTTTTGGCTCCATAAAAAAAACAGAAATTCAAGCAGAAATATGAAGATGAATGACTTATTATTTACAAGTAAAAAAGTCATTCACTCTCATTTGATTAATCCATGACAGACATGAGCAAGGATGGTTGGAGTATCATTAAAGTACAGTCCTCCTTCCACATTTGCGGGTTTGACCTTTGCGAATTTGATTATTCACAAGGCACGTGCTTTCCTCCTCTCCTTTTTCTCCTCCCATTCCTTTGCATTCCTCACCCCAACCTTGCAAGGCTTGTGTTTAAAATGGAGGTATTTTTTCTTCTTAGGTGAGCAAAGCCCCTTCCCACTGCTGGAGGCACATTCTTTCTACCATGTGGCTGCACATTCAGCTATGTATTAGTTGCCATTTGGTCAGGTACTCTTTTTGTTCCTATCTCTCCTTTTTCAAGATGACTATCAGAAGTAGTAGAACCTCTAGAACACTCTTCTCTGTCTGAGGGAAAAGTAAGCCTTTTAGCTTGTCTTTTTTCTCCCTCTACCCCAACACCAGAGCGAGAGGCAAAGGAATGGGAGGGGAGAAGTTCCGTAGGAGAATGGAAGAGGGATCACTGGGAGAGTTATTTGTGGTTTTTCCACTATCATGAGGGTTCTGTAACCCAAACCCTCGTGAATGCGGAGGGGCCATCATACAGCAAACAGAAAATTAATTAATTTGTTTTTGTGTTTCTATTGATAGGGAAGGCAAGAGTTGTTTCTGGAATTGTCTGCCTCAAATGCCAAAATAACTTGAAAACCTTGGCTATTATATACTTTAATTTGTGTGTGTATGATTGCATATATTGTTTGTTGGTTCACATCATGCAGCAAAATTATTGGACTGGCTATTCATGTTAGTACAAGTTTACAATTCTCTTCATCCCTTTAGCCCCCAAATGCCTGAGCCCTGCTTTCCAAATAAACAGATACATTCTCAAATAAGCAGCTGCCCCTCTGTGGTAGTGGGCAGGGCAAGGATGGGTCCATGTTCCAGGTGCTTGGGCTATTCCTTTTTCCTAGAAATCTATGCAGTGTTCACAGCCTTTGGTACATAGTGGGAAGACCAGCCAATCAGAGGCAGCCTTGTTGAATGATAGGGAATAGGGCTCAAGGCAAAGTGAAGGCTTTCCTTAAGGTCCATTCATGGCCAGTTCATAAGCTGTTTCTTCCATTGCACCATCAGTTGGTAAGTTCCAAATGTCACTGCTACCCATCCTCAGTATTTGGATAGATGAATGTGTCATTAGTGGCATCACAATTTTGGAGGGTTTTGGAAGGGTAACTGGATCCAGTTTTGGATGGTTTTGAAATGGCAACTGGATCCAGTTTGGTGTAGATGGAACTGGGTATTCATCAGATCTGGTATGGGGGAGCTCCCCTTAAGAATCATATGTAGATCAACTAAAGATGGCTCTGCTTCACTCTTAGGTAAAAGGGGAAATGTGAACTGGTTTCTGTCCTTGTGATTCCACATCTGTCACTCTAGCACCACACAGAAAGTCAGCTGAGTGAATGAGTTGCCATCAGTCAGCAGGCAGGTCAACTCATACTGTCAGCCACATCTATTCAGCTGTAATCAATAGAGTGGTAGCCTTTTCTATTCCAAGAATATATGGTACTTGCTAAATAGGAGGGTCCACTATCACTACCAAGTCTGCAAATCATTTTGTAAAATCCAAAGGAAAAAGGCTTTCAGTGAAGAACCACAGGGAAAATGTAAAAATTATAATTCTTTACATTGTATCTCTTTTAATGAAATCATAACTTAATACATTAATTCAGGAATAAATCCTGGAATTATATTAAAGTTAAAATCCCAAGTTAATTCTTTCAATAAAGTTGAAAAATACATTCCATTAAGTTGTCCATTTGCATTAAAAAATCCAGCTTGATTGATTGAACTTAAACAATTTTAACTAATTAGTTTCAATCACTGTCCTATCCAAGTGCTCATCTCTTCCCATCTACTGTACATGCAACTCCAATGGCTTGCCTCTGCATGAGATGAGCACAATTTATATGTAGGAGGTAAATCCAGTTGACTATGAAAAATGTACAACACTGTTCATAAAGCCAACCATCCTTTGAACTTAGTCTGGTGCCAGCTAACAAAGCTGAGCATCTGCCAAGATTCAACCACTTGAAGAAAGAATTTGGAAGTGGTGGTGGTGGCGAAGGAGGAGGAGGAGGACAACCAGTAGTTGTAGTGAAGAAAGAAGGCAGGCGGGAGGGAGGGAGGGAGGGAGGGGAAGAAAGAAAGAATGAATTTAAAATATCACTACTACTGGAAATGCCCTGGTTTTGTCATGAGGAGATATTAATTCATCCACAGATATTATGCTCTAAGCCACATAGAGAAAAATATACTTAGATGAATGAATCAAAAAGGTCATTACTGGAAGGAAAATAATATTAGTATTGGTGAGGTGAAATTAAACTAAAGAGGAAAAATCATGTACAATCACCAGCTCCTGCTTCTGACAGTAAACATGTGCCTTCAGGCTTATAAGATTGTAAAAAGCAACGTGGAGCTGCTGCCTTGATTTGAATAGCCTGAAGAACACAAGAGAGCAATCAAAACACAACCCAGCAAAGAGCAATCATTTCAATGCTTTTGCTGACTAGGAAGCCAATAACAAACTAGACCCTAAAGACTGTGAGATGGGATCCTCAAATACAGAATACCTAACCACTTTGAAAGGAGAGGTACTTTGTTAAGAAAATACACACCAGGATGTCAGCATTATACAAAGGTCTGAACGTATAGTTGCAAAAGGCAGTTTCTACATGTACTACTACAGAAATACAGAGACAGCACGAGCAAGAAAAATGCACCTATGGAAAATCATTTTTTTTCCTATCTAATGATTTAAAGGGATGAGTGCCTTGTTATCCAAGGATTTCTTGGAGCTTGGGTAAGTGACATTTTGAACTACAGCTACCAGAATCCTGAAGCCAACATGATTGCTTAAATAACTTACAATTAAATTAAATTAAACTATTAAATTACTAACAGTTTGCTATTCTTGCATTGTTCTCTAAATCATATGCCTGAGAGGTGCTGTTACCCTGAAAACTGGGGGTGTCCCGTGAGGGGCACCCACTTGCCAATCAAAACCAAATTTGGGGAAATTAGAACTCAGAGCACTGACTTGACTTGTGAAAGGCAGGGTAACTTAGCAAGATCTTTTAACCCAATGTCTATGGCTTCCAGGCAATAAGCAAGCCAGGTTACAATGAAAATAACTTTATTAAACATAAACAGAGTGAATCAAACACACACGCACGCTAGCTAACTAAAGGAATGAAGAGAAGAGAATTGGGGGAAACAGCGGGTGTCTGCGGCAGGCTGGGGTCAAGCAGGGGAGGGTCTGGAGTCACAGGAGTCTCGGCTGTAGAGGCCCCTGCCAGCAGTCTAAGGCAAACACAAAGAGTCCTTGCAGCAGAAATAACGAAAGTAAAGAAAGGATTACTTCACCCAGGGCTGGCAGAAGGCGGGGCTGGCAGAGTCTCCAGACGAAGGCACGGTCAGGACAGGCGCGTCTGGAACCAGGCTCGGACGGACTTCCCACGGAGGGCCAACGGTTGTTGCTCCGTGCCTGCCGCTGCCTCTTGCTGGCCTTAAAGGCCTCCAGGGCTGGCGGCAGCCAATCTGACCGCTGGCTCACAGCTGCGAGCCCTAAGCCAGCTGCGAGCTGACAGCCTGCAACCGCCGCTCCCGCAGCCATCGGGAGCGGCAGGTGGCCTCCTTGGCCTGCTGCCACCACTGGAACATGGGAGGAGGGCTGGCAGCCTCCTCCGGATCGGGGTCGCGGGTGGGCGGTGCTCCAGACGGGGGCCTGGGTCCTGCCCACCCTGGCAGGCCACTCGGACGCTCCCCCTCGGCAGTGACGATATCCGGGCGGCCCTCCTCGGCGGCAGAAGCCTCCACGGCCTCCAGGCGGCCTTTCCCGGTGGTGGCAGCCTCCGCAGTGTCCCGGGGATCACCCGGGCTGTCCTCCAGGCCGGGGCCGCGTCCGCAGCAGCCCTCCTCGGCGGCGGAGGCCTCCGCGGCCTCCGGGTGGCCTTTCCCAGCAGCAACGGCCTCCGCGGCATCCCAGGGATCACCCGGGCCGTCCTCCAGGCTGGGGGCTGCGTCCGCAGCGGCCTCCTTGGTGGCGACGGCATCCTGGCGGCCCTCCTCGTCGGCGGAGGCCTCAGTGGCCTCTGGCCGGCCGGGCCAGAGGCCCCGACATCGGGTGATACAACACCTGATCGTGATGTCCTGTAGAATCTGGAGCGATGAATGATGAGGCTCAGCGCTGGGTGCTGAGGGGAACTCTTGAACCGACCAGCAGCAGGTCTGGGTGGCAGCCCAAGAGGAACCAACGAGGTCCCAAAATGGGGACTTTTTATAGGGTGAAACATGCGGCTATGGCAAACCAAATAGGAAACAAAAGAGTTTTGGCGCTAGACAAAAAGATCTGGTGAGGTCGCTGTCAGCAGGATCGGATTAGCGTTGAAAGACAAAAGAGTGGCCGGTGAACTGATGGCCTTCTCTAAAGGGATGGTTTGGCGGGAAACCACGCCGCTATTGTGGAGTATGGGTATGGGTGTCCCCTGAAGCTACGTGAGGCTTGTGAAATGCTGGCTTGAATGAGGAATGGAATTGGAACAATTAATCAGCTGCAGCCAGTACGTGCTTGTTTCAGAAACCAACCCAAACACATGCAGCAGGGCAGCCGAGCGTGGTCTAGCCTGGGCCGAATTAAGTGATATCAAAGCGATATCGGGGAGTCCCTTCCTGGGTCCCATAGCCGTCATAACAGTGCCTCCCTCATTGTGCTTAAGAGTACAGTTCACTTTATTGCATCTGCACTCTGGAGTTTTCATATGTTACAGAATCATTGCTGGAAGAGACCACAAGGACCATTGAGTATAATCCCTTGCCATGCAGGAATACACAGTTGAAACATTCCCAACAGATGGCCATCTAGACTCTATTTAAAAACCTCCAAGGAAGGAGACTCTACCACACTTTGAAGCAGTGTATTCCACTGTCAAACTGCTCCTACCATCAGGAAGTTCTTCCTAATGTTTCAATGGAATTTCTTTACTTGCAGTTTGAAGCTGTTGCTCCATGTCCCATTCTTTGGAGCAGCAGAAAACGAGCTTGCTCCATCTTCCATGTGATATTCCTTAAAATATTTAAGCATAGCTATCATGTCCTCTCTTAACCTTCTCTTCTCCAGGCTTAACATGCCCAGCTCCCTATGCCACTCTTCATACGGCATAGCTTCCCAACCCTTCACCATTTTGGTTGCCCTTCTCTGGTCTCTAATCTGTTAAGTTCATTTTGAATTCTGATCCTGTCCCTCCTAATTTGGTGTCATCTGCAAATTTGATAAGAATTCTGCCTGTTCTGTCATCCAAGTCATTAATAAAGATGTTGAATAACACTGGGCCCAGGGCAGGACCACATTACTCATTTTCTCCATGATAACCAGGAGCCATTGGTGAGCACCCTTTGGGTTTGGTAGGTCAACCGATTACAAAACCACCTAACAGTAGCACTGTGTAACTGAGATTTTGCTAGCTTTTTTGCAAGAATATCACATGGGACTTTGTCAAAAACCTTACTGAAGTCAAGATATGCTATATCTACACCATTCGCTTCATCTACTGAGCTTGTAACTCTATCGAGAGAGACAGTGTGTGTGTGAGACAGTAGTCTGGCATGACTTGTTTTTGAGAAACCTAAGGTGACTTTTAGTGATAATGGCATTCTTTTCTAAGTGCTAGCAGACTGTTTGTTTAATGATCTGCTCTACAATCTTTCCCAGTACTGATGTCATGACTAACTGGGCAGTAATTGTTTGGGTCCTTTCCCCCTCTCCTTTTGAAGATGGGGACAATATTTTCCCTCCTCCTGTCTGCTGATACTTCTCCCATCCACCAAGAATTCTCAAAGATTGTTGGCAGTGGTTCTGAGAATACTTCTGCCCTTGGATGTAGTTCATCTGGCCCTGGAGACTTGAATTCATTTAGAGTAGTCAGTTTTCCTATAATACCTCTTTAACCTATACTGTGCTGCATTTCCCCTACCACATCATCTGCTTCGTTTCCCACAGTACAAACACTGCTTGCCTTTTGGGAGAAGACCAAGGCCCTTTTCGCATTGTACCTTTTGCCGTGACAGGGGAGGGCATCTCGCACGAGAAGCCTCGTCCGAGACGCTGCTGCTTCCCCCTCCTTCCTTCCGCAGGGCACTTCCTGTTTGCACGACCGTCGTGCAAGTGCCCTGCCCCTTCCTTCCACAGGGCACTGTGGGAGATGTAGGCTGCGCTGGAGGAAGGAAGTGCGGCCGCACCGGCTCCCCGATGCACCGCATGACAGGTAAGTGCACGAGGGCAGCGCGAGCATTGCACAAGAACGGGCTATTTTCGGCTTAAAGCCGAAAATAAAAAATACGCCCGGACCCCACTTCAGCCTCGTGAGCACCGCGCAAGTGGGGGTGCATTTTTAAAGCTATTTTCGGCTTAAAGCCGAAAATAAAAAATACGCCCGGGCCCCACTTCAGCCTCGTGAGCACCGCGCAAGTGGGGGTGCATTGTGCGCAGCGATGCTCCCATTTGCGCAACGCTCAAGGAGCACTCGCGCAAGCAAAAAAACATGCGAAAAGGGCCCAAGGCAAAGAAGGTGTTGAGTAGTTCTGCCTTTTTTTTGTCCCTTGTTACCACTTCTCTATCTCCTCCTTGCAGCAGGACTACTATCTCCTTTTTCTTTTCCTTTTTATTGTTTTTAGCCCCTCTAGCAAGCCTGAGATTGTAATGTGCTTTAGCTTTTCTGAACTTCTCCCTACAGTTGTTGGCTTTTTGTTTGAATTCCTCTTTGGTGATTTCCCCACTTTTCCATTACTTGTTTATTTCCCTTGCACATGTTAGCTCAGTTGAAAGTTCTTTAGACATCTGTCCTGGATTCTTTAGACACCTCCCATTTTTCCTCTTCATTGGAATTGTTTGAAATAGTGCTTTCAATACCTCACTTTTAAGAAACTTGCAACCACCATCCCCTCCATCATCCCTTCTCATTGAGTATTCCTGACAATCAGAAGTTTATTGAAATCAGCTTTCTTAAAGTCTAGAATGTGTGCCTGACTTTGCTTGCCTTCCCCTTTTCATTGTATAATAAATTCCAGGAGAATATGGTTACTTCCACCTATGGATCTCACCACTTCTACCCCATTAACAAGGTCATTACTGTTGATTAGGATCAGATCTAAAATAGCATCTCACCTTGTTTTGTCTTCTACCTTCTGACCCCCAGTTCAAGATAGTTGAATCATGTTGATATAGATATATATCATTATTTTACATGCAGAGAAAGAGAGATTTTATCCCCAGGCAAGTCTTGTTAATTTTGCAGATATAATTTAGAAGTTCATGAATTAGCAAAAGGGAAACGACACCATCATATGTTATATGGTGAACTAATTTTTAAAACATGCCAATTTCTCACCTGTCTAGATGGGAAAAAGAGCATAATTATATATGATAAGCATATTCTGAAAAGATGGGGGAAATGATGAGCATATCTCCTGACTTACAATTTCTGCCATTTTCCACAGACAGTTTCTCATACTTCTGCATAAAACAGCTGCCTTCCTGATAATTTTATACAAAGTGTCAACTTAAAAATAAAAAATACAACTATTATTTTCCAAGACAACAAGTAAAACACCTCCAGCTCTTCCCAGAAGCACAAGCTACTGCTTCATTAATTCCAGCATGCATATGCTATGAGCAAAGGCCTCAAGCATTGCATTGCCTACCAATAGCAAATCTATTGCTTATTATAAATCATTATCTTTTCATAAGCCAGTCAAGACCCCCTGATGTTTTGAGGCTTGCTAACTTCTTTGACAATTCCATTTTGGTAACTGTTCAGATGCTGGTTAATTTTATGCCTGGTAAACTGTTAGTTTTCCTTTGGGTTCCCATTTAAATTAAAGAATTCAGACAGAGGTACTGGGTGAACTTGGGTCACATGTTTATGAATGTACACAGAGAAGATCTTCAGTAAGCCACTAATACATGGGAGTGAAGTCAGTCAGCATACCTCTACCACCTCCTCCACATCTACATCTTCTGAGTGGGCTAATGTGGTCCTGATTCCTAAATTGGTCTCTTCTGCTTATGATCAGTCAGTCATCCATTTCTCAGTTAACCTGGCTTATCAGCTCTCCCCATGTGCCCTGTTTTTCATTGTGTGTGCTCCACTGAAAGGTGAGAAACTGTGGTAGATCTACAGATTGCTTTTTGCCTCTGAGACCCTATGGAAGCATAAGGCCTGCCAAATCAATAAACAAACAAACAAACAGAAACTCATAGAGGTCAAAAGTCCGTTTCCAAAAATGGGTAATTTTAATGTTAGACAATGCTGGGAGATATGGCAAACTATTTAAAAGATAAATGGCTTCTCCTAGAGACTTTCAATAGCATCAATTTACCCCTTCCCTCTTTCTTAACTAGAAAAAAGGGTCAGTCTGGGGATTCTAAAGACGTTGAAGACCACAAAAACATTGGACAATCATTGATGTTTCTGGCTCCAAGTAGGTTTCAAAGGGGGTTTCCTTTTTCATCCCCAAATCCTTAAAGAATCCCCCTTTTTTATGGAATTCACTTCACTATAAACATTCCTCTGAATACTTTACATTAAATAGTGGTTGAGCTGCGTTGGGTTTTTTATTTTATGATGTTCTGCTGTTGTGACAAATCTATTTTAAAAAGATGTCAGCTAAGCTGATTTTCCACCTTGCTTCGTCTGGATCAGCAATGGGTATTTGTAGCATTTCAGGGTTGCAGGTGCCCACATCAGTGCATCTATAGCCCATGATAACAGACACAGGAAAAGTCAATCCAGGGTGATACCTGAAGAGACATGAATGCACTGACAGAATAGTCCAAGGAGCAAACTGAAGTTCAGAAAATGAGTCAGCAAAGAATGTCAACTGATGTCAAATTGAGATTTTGGAGTTGTTATTTTGCATCTTGGTGATGGATTTTTAATTTCCTGTAAATCAGTACATGAGATCTAATGTGGTATAGTAGTTTAATTGTTGGACTACAACCCTGGAGAACAGGGATCGAGTTCCCACTTGGCCGTGGAAAACCACTGGGTGACACTGGGAGTATCGCACATTCTCGGCCTCCCAAAACCCACGATAGGATCACCATAAGTCAGAGAACAACACAAGAACAACAAATCAGCACAACTGGGCTAATTAACTTATTTTGTTGCAGTTCCAGTCTACAATGCTCAGAAAGATAAGGTGGCTCATTCTGTAACTTACAATCTTCAGGTCTACATGGGATTGCTTCGCCTTTGCTTCTAAACAAGGCTGTCAGCCTCCAGTCATTCTTACTGGAACCTCTTATCTTGGATCTCCCCTTTCCTTGTCTGAGGAGGTTTCCTTCAGGTAGGACATGACAAAATGTTGCATTCCATTGTCAATATGATTTTTTAGAAATAAAAATTCCTTCCAGTTTCCAAAGTGCTCAATTTCACTTATGCTGGCGCCTGATAGAGTAGGAAAGTAGTTGTATGCATGGAGGCATCTTCTCATCTAGTTCCGCTGGGGTACAAACCTCCTTCTTAACCATCCAACCAGGCAGGCATGGATTTGCAATTCTGTTTCAGGAACTGATTTCTATGAGTGGTTTCTCCACTTTCAGCTAGATTGATAATAGTCTTCTTTATTTCTTATTTATCTAATCATTTACCGTCTCTAGAATTTTTATAACACAGATCCTATTTAGCTTTTTGTGTTGATTTCTTCATATACTTTTATGACATTTTGAATATAAACTCCCTAAACTGTCTCACTAAGTTATATTAAGCAAAACAGCAAACAAAATCCATTCAGACTGAGGAAAATACTACTGCAGTGTCAAAACTAACCTCATCCCTTTTGGGATTTATCATCAAATATTTCCCAGATGTAGATGTATTTTTCACTGACATATTTTTCACTGGTGACAAAAATATTGGTATAAATCATTGCACTTTTAGTTCACCTATGTTGACCACATACTTTCTTATAACCTACAGTGAAGTCTAAATAAATCTAGTGTTAGAAGCACAAGAGACAGAGATTTCTTTCCTCAAATGAGGAATGCCCAAATCATATTTTTCAGATTCAGAAAGTCCTGATAGCAGCAGAGATCACCAGTTAACTGGTGCCTTACTCTACAGATTGCAGTATAACATTAATGATAGATGATAGATTTGTTAAGAGATAGATACCTCTTGGCAAGTTCTGACAATAAATATGTGATTTCTAGTTTTACCTTTTCCTTCTTCTGTTGTGCTACTGACAAATTACCGGTATTTATTTTTAAAAAGAATTCAATAGTAATGTGCGAAAAACCCAAACAGTGACCCAAATAGAAAAACAGGGTTTTTCTACTGAACAGTTAAGTGTCCTTCCTAGAAATCAATATGAAGTCCAATTTATTTAACTAATTTTCTTAGAAAATATGTGAGGTCTGGAAACCGTTATTTCTAGAAGTTTATTAGACAATGATTTATTGATTTTTAACGGGTTACTATGGACCTGAACCATGTTGATAACAAACTAATATCAAGGGTCAGCACAATTCAGTCAAGGCAAATAAATCTTGATATTTGCTTATATGTTCTGATACAGCACAAAAGATAGGTACTCTATATAAATACAAATTGTTTTGTTTTCATCCCTCCCTTTTCCTTCCTTCCTCCCACCTACTGTGTTATCTAAAGCTACTGCTCTTTCCCTTTCATTCATATAGGATGCGTGCCTAGGTCTTCCAAACTACAAATTATTAAAAATAAGAAAAGGTGTGATTAATCTCTACAGCAAATGCGGACAACAGATGCCCCTCCAGATGGTGTCAGGCTGCAGCTCTCAGTATTTCTCATCATAGCTAGATCCTGTTCGTTCATTCATTCATTCATTCATTTGCCTTCTAGCCCACAAGAATTTCTGAGGCAATGAACAAATAAAAACCAATTAAAACAATACAAAGATAAAAATGTTTTAAAACACATTAAAATTCTTTTTAAAAATTCCTGAAATCAATCTAAAAACAATTCTCAAATCCAGTTTTGAAGCAATTAAAAGAACAATTTCAAGCACTGAATGCCATGTGGATCAGCACTGTATTGGTTGCCTGCTGGAAGCTTAAAAGAAATGAGGCCAGACTAACTTCCTTGTGTGGGGAGTTCCACAGTTGGGATGCTGTGTCAGCTGCGTGCCTATAGCGAGCCTTATATCTGGGGTACTTGTTTAAACAAACAAGGACCTCCAAAAAACCTCTGGCAATAAAACTACAGCCTAGAGGAAAAAACAGCCACTTCAAACTGCAATAAAGAAAAAGTACAAAAGGTTTATTGCAGATAACAAGTTAAGGCATTTAGCAAAAACATGATAAAGTCAAACAGTAAAACAGCAGAGCAATATACAAACCAACACAGCAAGGAGACACAAGGAAAGAGAGAGAAAGAGCAGTTTCTCCAAACTGCTTATATACACTCTACGCAGCTGGACATTATTACTCTACAAGTGCCTGAGTCAAACACATAAAATTAACATACAGCTGAGTAGCCTCATCTCACTCTACACCTTAATCTTAAAGGGCAAGATCAGAAGAAGCAGCGCAGCATCAAGTAACACTAACCAATTACATATCTTGACACTCCCCTACTTGATGAGTAGCTGCTTCCTCTTTTACCACTACAGGACCCATCAGTCCTATTCTATTGAGCATTTGGTTGTGTATTACAACTGAGAGAGGTTTGGTAAACAAATCTGCTATGTTTTCCTCAGAAGTTACATAGGACAATATTATCTTTTCACTCTGTACACACTCTCTAACGTTTTTAAATTGAATATGTACATGTTTTGTTCGTGCTTTTATTTGATCTGTTGTTGCCATATATATACACGCCTGTGAATCACAGAAAGTCTGAACTGGTTCTCTCACTGGTACATTCATATCTCTGAGTAACTGAACAAACCATATGATTTCCTTACAGAGAGCAGAAAGACTTGCAAATTCTGCTTCTGCTGTGGAGACAGCAACAAAACCTTGCTTTCTTGTCCTCTACTGTAACCCCACTGAACCTAACTGTATATCCTGATGTGCTTTTGCGATCTGTTATATCTTCAGCAAAATCACTATCAGCATAACAAGTCAGTTCAGATGTATGATCCGGTGTTATCCAAAGACAATGGTCTACAGTACCCTTTAGGTATCTCAGTACTCGTTTGATACCTTGCCAGTGATAGAGTGTGGGTGTTGCACCTACTCTACCCAGAATGTTAACGCTTAATGTTATATCAGGCCGGGAAGTTTCTGCCAGGTACAACAAACTTCCAAGTACAGATTGGTACCTTTGCTTATCTGGGAATGGTTCACCTTCTACATTTTTTGTAAATCCGGTCACCATTGGCGATTTTACAGCCTTACAATCCTTCATGTTACATCTTTGTAATAAATCCAGAATTTTTTGTTTCTGATACAACAAAAAACCTTGTTCAATTCTCTGGATTTCTACACCAAGATAATTTTGTACAGGACCCAAATTTTTTACTTGGAAATTTTTACTTAATTCACATTCAAAAGCCTGTATCTGTTGGTGTGTGCTACAGATGTAACACAAATCATCTACATATGCTAGAAGGATTTCTAAACTCTCCCCTTTTCCCCGGACATATGTGCAAGGATCAGCAATACTTTGCTTGAAACCGTACTTCTGCAGTATGTTATCTAGGCAAATATTCCAACATCGAGCTGCCTGCCGCAGTCCGTACAGTGCGCGTTTCAAGCGCCATACATACTGTTCCTTTCCCTTCACCACAAAACCATCAGGCTGTGTCATGAAGATGTTCTCCTGCAACTCTGCATTCAAGTAAGCTGAAGCTATATCAAAATGAGTAACTAGAGCTTTCTTTTGCGCAGCAATTGCCAGAGCTATCCTCACAGATTGCATTCTTACTGTAGGGCTGAAGGTCTCATCATATGACAACTCATCCTGTTTAAATCCACGTGCCACAAGGCGAGCCTTATGTCTAACCTGTCCATCATTAGTTGTCTTAACCTTGTACACCCACCTGCAATCTATGGGTGTCACACCTTTGGGCAATTCACAGAGGGAATATACATTATGCTGGGCAATAGAGTCCATTTCCTCCTGCATCGCCTTCCACCAGGGCTGTGCATTCTGGCGAGACATTTGCATTAACTCAGCGAAGCTGTTAGGCTCGCATGTTGCCAGACAAGCACACACTGACAAAGACGTGTCAGGAGTAAACCTTTTTGGGGGAACCCCTTTATTTTTCCTTTCAGATCTTCTTGGACTAAAACTTTCAGGCATGGACCCATTAATCTCCTCGACACTACGAGTTCTCTTTCTTGTATATTTCCGTTCATCCTCCCCTGTTTGCACTTCTACAACTTCTCTTACAGCCCTCCCCTCTGAAAAATCTTCCTCCTCAGTTTTGACACACGAGGAGTCAGTAGCAGAGGCTGAAGGCTGTTCTGACTGAGAAAAAACCAAGTCAGAAGCAGAAGGATGAAACTCAGAAGCTGCCTGCACACGTGCCCAATTTGCGTGCTCCTCAAACGTGGCATTCCTTGATATTACACAACTGGTGCCACCTTTGAAGAACCGATACCCTTTGCAAAAGTCTTCATACCCCACGAACCTCAAACGTTGAGCTTTTGGCTCTCCTTTCTTACGTTGGTTCTTTGGGATATGAACCCATGCAAAACTCCCAAAAACTTTCAAATGGGCTAAATAGGGCTGTTTTCCGTACAGGCACTCATAAGGAGTGGCTTGCACCACTGAACTCCACAGCCTGTTATGGAGATAGCATGCAGTTAATACTGCTTCTCCCCAAAAACTCAGGGGAAGGTCTGCATCTGCAAGCAGACTATGCATTAGTGTCTGAAGGACCCCAGCAGTACGCTCAGCAATTCCATTCTGGAAAGGAGCATAGGCAGCAGTAGTTCTATGCACAATCCCTTTCCTCTGAAGCCATTGCTGCACATTACCAGAAAGGAATTCACTGCCTCGATCTGATTGCAGCCTCTTTACAGAATACCCAAACTGTCGCTCAACAAGAGCAGACCAATCTTTAAGAATTTGAAAAACCTCAGACTTCCTTTCCAGTAAATAGCAGAATGTATATCTACTAAAATCATCTACTAAAAGTAGGAAGAACCGAGCACCTCCCAGAGACTTTTTACTCATTGGACCTACTACATCACAATGTACCAACTGAAAGGGAGCAGTAGGTACACGTGAACTACTTCTGGGAGCCGGCAGTTGTTTAGATTTGGTCTGTTTACAAATGGCACAATCCAAGAAAACATTGCATGGTTTCAAAAAACAACCTTTACAACAACCAGCTACTTTCTTTAGAACAGAAAAACTTGCATGCCCCAAGCGACGATGTAACAGGTGTATACATTCATTATGTGTGGGAACATTACTAAACACATTACAAACTTTATGGTGTGGCAAGAGCTTATACAGCTTTTCACTTCGAGTAGCCACAGCACACACATTCCCATTCTTAAGCACTTTCCCTTGCCTCCCAGAAAACATAACCTCAAAACCAAATTCTGTTAACTCACCCACTGAGAGGAGACAAAAATCAAGGGAAGGTACAAACAGGACATTCTCCAGGCACATATCTAATGAAGAAACATATACATTACCCACACCACACACTTTAGCCGTAGTGCCATCTGCCAAAATAACAGTAGAAACATTGGCAGGAGCTAAAGAGTCAAACAAACTTTCAGTGTTGGCCAAATGCTGGGAACACCCTCTGTCAAGAAGCCAAACGGAGGTGTCTATCTTCTTAGAGTTGTTAGAAATGGTGCAGTCTGTAGCTACAGCAGCCCGAGATGGATTCCTGCGACCTCTGACACCTCTCCCACGACCTCCAGCACCTCTGGCTTCTTGAGCCCTTTGTCTCAACAATGGACAGTCACGTCTAAAGTGAGACACTGAACCACAACGAAAACATCTCCGGACGGCATGGGCTCTCACCAACCCCTCCTGCCTGTTCTCAGAAGCAACATGTGAAGCTCCTCTCCCAGAGTTTGTTTCTGCAACTGCCTGCATGGACGTCCTGGCTCTCTTCTCTTCCTCCTCCAGCAGCCTGGCTGTTACAAGTGACACTGTCAAGTCCCGTTCTGGAATTGACTGGAGAGATGACACCAACAATTCCCAACTGGAATCCAAAGAATTTAAAATACAAAACACCTTGTCTCCTTCATCTAGGACCTTGCCTCTTTCACGAAGAGCTGCAAACAGGCTGGACATTTCTGCAAGGTGTTGTTGTACTGTATTGCCAGGCATTAATTTCATATTATAAAGCCGGAAACAAAGAGAAAACTTAGCTGCTGCTGTTTGAGAAACATAAATATTTTTCAAGGCCACCCAACATTCACGAGGGGACTGCAGGTCTCTGATATGCATAAGCTGGTCATCCTCCACCGAGAGAAACAGAAGAGACATGGCCCGACTCACAATCCTGGCTGCATCAGCTGCATTCGATGGGAGATCCAGAGGGTCTGTAAAGGCACCCCAAACACCTTCTCCCTGAAGAAAATACTGCATCTTAACAGCCCAGGTCAGGTAATTCGAGCCATTCAGCCTCGTGAGAGGCAGGCTACCTGATACAGAGTGAGTCATAATAACAAAAGAAAAACACACCAGCCAGCAGGACCTCAAAAATCAAAAAACACGCCTCACAAAAAACAGTGGCTTCTCCTGGTATCTAGGCTGCGCAGCGGAAGCGTGCTGGGCCCATAACCTGTTGGCTGCGTGCCTATAGTGAGCCTTATATCTGGGGTACTTGTTTAAACAAACAAGGACCTCCAAAAAACCTCTGGCAATAAAACTACAGCCTAGAGGAAAAAACAGCCACTTCAAACTGCAATAAAGAAAAAGTACAAAAGGTTTATTGCAGATAACAAGTTAAGGCATTTAGCAAAAACATGATAAAGTCAAACAGTAAAACAGCAGAGCAATATACAAACCAACACAGTAAGGAGACACAAGGAAAGAGAGAGAAAGAGCAGTTTCTCCAAACTGCTTATATACACTCTACGCAGCTGGACATTATTACTCTACAAGTGCCTGAGTCAAACACATAAAATTAACATACAGCTGAGTAGCCTCATCTCACTCTACACCTTAATCTTAAAGGGCAAGATCAGAAGAAGCAGCGCAGCATCAAGTAACACTAACCAATTACATATCTTGACATGCTGCTCCAGAGAAAGCCCTGTTGCATGTACTCACCAACCTATCTTCTTGAAGTGTTGGGGTACAGAGCAATGCCTCCATTGAAAATCTCAAATTTCTGCAGGTTCATATGGGAGGGGGTAGTCTTTAAATTATCTTAGTCCCAAGTAATTTAAGGCTTTGCAGATCAACACCAGCATCTTAAATTGAGTCCAGAAGCAAGTTGGAAGCCAGGGAAGTTCTTGCAAGACTGGTGTTATATGGTCTCCAAAATATACACATGATACCAGTCTGGCTGCTGAATTTTGAAGGAGTTGCAGCCTTCAAACACTTTTCAAGGGCAGCCTGACATAGAGCACATTACAGTAGTCTCATTGAGATGAAATTAAAGCATGAACAACTGTGGTCAGATCTGCTTTCCTGTAGAAAGGAGCAGCTGGTGCACCAGCTGAAGCTGGGCAAAAGTGTTCATGGCCACTGCAACAAGCTCTTTCCAGCTTTCCAAACAGCATTAGGTCTAAAAGCTTTCAACCTGGTATTTCAGAGGGAGAGCAACCCCATCTAGAACAAACTGTGAACTCAATTCCAGGCTGTTTTTTCTACTAACCAGCAGTACTTCCATTTTGTCTGGCTTAAGCCTCAATCTATTTACCTGCACTGAGTCCTTTACTGCATCCAGACAATGATTCAATATTACCACAGCCTTCTTGGCATAAGTTGCAAAGGACAGATAAAACTGGGTATTACCAGCATACTGATGACACCCAGCTCCAAAGCTCTAGATGAACCCTCCCAGTGCCTTCATGTGGATGTTGAAATATTCAGCCAAGAAAGACCAGAACCAGTACAAAACACTGACCCCAAGTCTCATAACAGCCAGCCAACTTTGAAGAAAACTATGGTTATTGGTATCAGATGCCTCTGAGAGATCCAGGAGGACCAATGGGGACTCATTCCCCTGTCCAACTCCTAATGTAGGTCATCCACCGTGGTGACCAAGGCTTTTTCTGTTCCATAACCTGGCCTGAATCCAGATTGGAATGGGTCAAAGTAATCCATTTCATTCAAGAAAACCTGGAGTTGTGTTGCCACCACTCACTCTAGGACGTTACTTAGGGGATATTAAAGGATGGCTGTTAGTTACTTAGGGAGTGGGGGTGCAATGAAGGGTTTTTCAATAAAGGTCTTACAAGTGCTTCTTTTAGAAAGATTGGAACATAGGCCTCTGTCAGAGAAGCATTTACAGCCTCCACCTCTCAATTGGTCAGTCCTCCTCTGATGAGACTTGCAATCCAAGAACAACTGCAAGGGTACATGATCCCCACCTTAGAGTGCTTAAAATACTATTGTTTATATCATGAATTAGTTTAGGAAATTTAGAAAAAACAAATGAAAGCTACATAAAGTGTGGAATGAAATACACCTACTCACACGAATGCAACACCAAATACATTCTGGGAAGAAAATGATATAAAATGTCTTTCTTGGTTAGGTATTAACAATCTCTGAAAAAAATTAATGTCTATCTATTCTCTTTTTTCTCTCTCTTTCCCACCTCTACCATCATGCAGATCACCATCATGATTCTACTTCTTCTATGCTTCCACATCATACAACACAATCTTACAGGAGCAGGTTAAATCTTCCCTTCCCTGTTTTCAATCTCTTCTCTGCCACATCTTTTATTTACTTCAGTCTATAGATCTCTCTTTCCCAAGTGCACATGGCAGGCAATAGTCAATATATAGAAGGTGAAATGCATGTCCCTGAAGGGCTTTATCTATGGTACAATAAAAACCCACAGAACATGTAGTACAAATATTAGAACAATCCAATTGCCCTTTGCATTCTTCCTTTTCTTTTCAGTATGCAGTGCACTGGAATTTCACTCCAGTGAAGCCCTCCCTCCCCGCATTCTTGGCCCTATCATGACTGGAGAACTGTATTTAGAATACAACAATGCATAGCCGGTAGGTGTTTTTGTGTCATAAAGTAAAAGAAACCCAACTCCAATATCCCATTTTTTTCACACATCCCAACCAATCCCCCAACCACATACTTCAAGCTCCTTTCCAACAGTGTGGTATGTAAATGGACTTCCAGTAAATTCTCCACTTTATTTGTGCACAGAGAAATTGGAGGGATCATTTCAGTGAATTTCTCCATGAGAAGGAGAAATTATTTTAACAGTTTTAAGGAGTCAAACCCTCCTCCTCTTAGCAGTAGCAGTGGACTAGTGTGGCTTCTCTCCTTCTTTCCTTACTATTCTATTGTTGTTGCTTATGTTACTAACTGTTTTAGCAGGCAATCACCATTTTCCATTCTCTGAATGGAATTGTCCCACACCTGCTATTATTCTGGGTCATCATATATGTATCGAAGGAAATTATATCCACGAAAAAAAAAAAAAGATGACAGAGAATATTCAAATAAAAATTGGCAGAGTAGCCTTCTGTTTTAAGAACATGGGGGAAAGAAAGAAATGGTCTCATTTTCTTTTCAGAAATGTTGGCTTTGCTTAACCTACCACCTCCTTCTGTAAAGCTTTCTGAAAAAGGACATTGCCTTGGTGTTTTTTCCGCAACACGCAAAATAACCCAGATCTGTGAACAGCAAATGCTTCATGGGCCCACCAGTTGCCAAATTCTGGAAGCCTCTCCCAATTTGGAAGCAAAGTTAAAATGACTACTGCATGCCCAAGTGTCATTCATTTTATGTTGGCTTGCAAACACTCTATTCAGTGCCAATTTATGATTTCAAATGTTATGGATCTATTAGCATACAATACAAAAAAGACATTTGGTTTATACGACACAACCTGATTCAATCATCCATTTGTATGTAATTTATGTTTTAGACAAGGTGACTGGGTCAGATTAAACTAATATGCCAATTTTGGCTTTAAATAAGCATTATTATAGTTAGGAAATTTAACATGTTGATGCCTGGGCTTCAACTATATCAGATGCTTTATCTCAGACTTTAACTGGTAGAGTATGACTCCCATCACTCCAGGTCTTAATTCTATTTTTATCACTCAGAAGATCTCATCTGTCAATATTTGATTAGTGGCCCTAGCTGCCTGCAACAGCTTTTCTCAGTTTGATAGATAATCTGAGGCTCCAAGATCATCGATTGAAGTTTCATCCCAGAAAAAAAAAAGTTGGGAGATCATTTTTGATTATACTTCAGCCTGTGACTTCTCCTGCTTTTAGCCTCAGTGGAAAGACTGTATCTTCCTGCCTTATCATTGCAAAGACAGACTGTGCATGTATTGATTTAGAGAGAGCAGTTCAAATGCATTCCACCTTGATTATTTTTTTCATACCATCTCATCTAAGGTTAAAGAAAACTGTCCCAAACATCTCCTCCTCCTCCTCCAAGCTTTATTTTTGATACTATAGAAAAATGTGATGAAATAGCTTGCAATTTAAATTTCACCCAAATGAAACAAACCCTGTCATTAATTGCAGGCATAGGGACTTGCATGCATCAGCAAAACTGCTGTTCAGAGGCAAATATGCCTCTTGAAGGAAAGATTTTGACAATTTGCAAATAGGCATGTCCCTGTGTATCTGGGCTTGACAGCAGCAATTCCCATTGGGAACCTTCCAGAAGCAAACTACGTTCTTTCCTGCCACTTTCCTGCCTGCTGTTCTGAGAGCTCGGGAAAGGTTCCTTTTGGAGTTCAGCTCCCAGAATTCCATCTGCTGGGAATAAGAGGATTTGGTTTCCTTAATCCTTACCACTTTAAGATGAAAGTTCAATAAAGTAATTTTCCCAAGCTTTTAAGATGTAACTGACAATAGCCAGTGGGAAAAAAATAGACATTTCTTGTTTGATAGTTATTAGTTCTTGCTATCTTATTCCCTAATCTTCAACATTACAATACTGTTTCACAAACATGGAAATTATTCCAATGAACCATGACTTATCAGAACAAGAAGAAGCATTGGATTTGTGTGATCAATCTTTCCTTTCTTCCTTTGTTTTTCCTTGCACTTTGGTGCAAGACTTCTAGGGCTTGTTAGCTTCATGTACATCCAAACCTGGAAACTATATGTCTTAAGGCTCAATCTATTCTCTGTTTCATTCAAAAGGCTCAAGCATAGACAAGAAGACAGATATAGTTAAAAAAAAGATTCTGCTGAGGATTACTGGATGCAGAAGATGTTTCATAGTAAGGAAAGCTCATTGCAGTATTCACCATGGAAGGGACCAACTGGGGACAGGATTTGTGTTACCACCTATCAGGCAGGCAATTTTGACTGTACATTCCTTGGGACTGAACATTCTTTGAGATGTTTAAAGCATGCATCTTTTCCTCCGAGAAGCTGCTAAAGGCTTCTCCTTTTTCTCCACAGCCTAAAGTTAAGGAAAGGAAGTGGACAGGCTTATTGGGTATGTTTTTTAAAGTTTTTTAATGCAATCAATGTATTATTGTTGTTCGCCGCCTCGATCCATGGGGAGAGGCGGGATAGAAAATATTTTATTATTATTATTATTATTATTATTATTATTATTATTATTATTATTTAGCTTTCAGTTCACCTTGTCTCTGGAATGCTCAGCTACAGAATGGATAGCTTAGCTTCTAAGAACTGCCTGCTGTACTTAACTGCCCCACCTGTAGGATGTAACACTTCCCAAGCCAAACTGTGATTTGGTCCTGATTGGGAAACTAGGGGCACTTCCGCACCGGGCTTTTAAAATGGTGCAGAGCGACCTCCGACGGAGGTCTTCTGCACCGTAGAATGGACTGGGGCGGACTACTTTTTGTAGTGTCATACCTCAGTCCGGTTCTGTGCAACCAGAACTGGTCGCTCAGCATGTTTTTTAAAAACCTCTTTTTAGAGGTTTTTAAAAAACACGGAGCGTGTGACTCCGTGTTGCTCCATCGCCACACTCCGGGGCAGATTTGCAGGCACGCACAAGTGCGTGCCTGCAGATCTTCCGGAGGCGGGCTTTCAGCTGGCGAGCTTTTCCGGTTGGTGGAGAGCCTCCACCAACTGGAAGCCGCCATTTTGGACACCGGAGCAGTGCGGAGCAATGAGCTCGCACTGCTCCCCATCCCAACAGACTCACTCTGATGCTCAGGAAATCCGGTGAGTCCCGTTTTCACACGGTTCCCTCCCCACGTCTGGAAAGGGCCTAGGATTGTAGTGAGGATTTAAATCAGAGTTTTCTGGTTCATGAAGATTAGGAAAGTATAATTTAACAAATTGAGTATCCACTTGTGCTTCAACCAAAAAGCAAGGGGTGACTGTTTATGTTTTAACAAAAAAAGACAAACAAGATCACCAACTTTCTTAAAATGTTCGCATGCTATGTATGTATAGAAATGTGAAAATAATTTAAATAGGAATACTATAGTCAAGATCTGACATCAAAGTTGTGCAGCATAAACTGCTGTATGGTGAGTTATGCACTGATTGTACTGTATAAGGCCCTTTTCGCATGCCAGTCCTGTTGCAAAATGGCCTCGGGAGCACTGCAGGATTGCGAGGACCATTCCAGATGATGTCCTCGCAATCACACAATGCTCCCAAGGCCATTAGGCGGTGATCACGCAGTATATCATTTTCATGCGATCGGAATCCCTCCCGTGCCTCACTCACACTTACCTTGTGTGCAGAGCCTCTGGATGCACAGCCATCGCACTTCCTCCCCCAGCGCAGCCTAGAATGTACCCAGCTGTGCTGTGGAAGGAAGGGGCAAAGCCCTCATGCTTCCTTCCGCCAAGCATGGAGCTGGTGTGGAGGGGAAGCGGAGGGGATGCAAGTGCCTCTTGCAAGAGGCTTCTCATGTGATCCCCTCGCGACAACACTGGAACGAGGTAAGGTGCGAAAGGGGCTAAGTGTTGTGCTGAATGGCAACTTTGCACAACCCATTGTATGTCTCACATCATATCTGCATGCACAACAGCACCACATCCCCAAATCCATTTTTGCAAACTTGAACTGAATATGGACATTCCATATAAAACAACAATGCCGGTTGGCTTGGTTAGAATACCTTAGGCCTTTTCTGCACCATACCTCAATAGCTTCTATTACAATCCCAGCATTGCCACTTGTGTGATGGTAGCAGGTTAGGAACACTCTCTTCCACACCCTTCAACCTTAAGCAGATGACTAGCATCATTGCCACTGGTGTTCCTTCTGCACTACGGTGTCCTTGGCCACTCCCTTTCTCTGCTTTCACCTCACCCCACTGCCCCTGATTGGTCTTTTTTTTTTTTTTTTGTAAGCCATACTATTGCAGCTACATTGTAACCTCATGACATGCTGGTACACTATTGCATTTGTGCACTATAACACTAAAAATATATTAAAAATAAAAAAATTAACTCAAAAGAGAAATTTAAAATAAACACAGAGAGGTGGTAGATTTCAAACTTGGGAGTCATTGAGGGAGGGACAAGCTGAGCATGCCCACACCCCACGCACTCCTGGATCTGCAACAAAAGGAAGTGCTCTCAAATGCTATTACAGTACCATACTGAGTCAGCTGACAGGATTGAAGTGCTAAATTTGGCTGTGCGTGGATTTTTTCTGGAACTAGTATAAGGCAGTTTTGCAACACTTGGGGATGGGACAGCAGCTGGATAGCTACAATGTCATGTGGCTATCCTGGACAACTCCTTGACCAGAAACAACCTGCTGCTGTTGCGAGATAGTGACATCATGCGGACATGTCCTTACATATGAGTGATATACCAACACCAACTGGCTAATACCAACTGTGACTAGATGAACTATGTACCTACACAATCTGTTGCCCAGATTATAACAATGGAAGCAAATTACTGGGACATTGCCTTAGAGTCCTAGTTGGAAGGGCCCCTTTGGCCATCATGTCCAACCTGCCCATTCAGTGCAGAAAATCCAGATAGAGCATCCCAGCAGGTAGTTGTCTAGCCTCTACTTGAAAACATTCAGAGAAAGGGACTCCACTGCCTCTCTAGGTAAGTGTTTCCACTGTTGAACCACTCTTACTGTCAAGAAATTCCTTCTAATGTTCAGTTGAAATTTCTCTCTATAACTTAAAAAAGCCCTTTAATATTTAAACAGTGATCATGTCACCCTCTTACTCTTCTCTTCGCCAGGTTATACATGCCCAGCTCCTTCAACCTGTCGTCATACATTTTGTTCTCCATACCTCTTACCATCCTTGTTGCACTTCTCTGAACCCACTCCAACTTGCCTACATCCTTCTTAAAATGAGACACCCAGAACTGGATGCAGACTCCAGATGGGGCCTGCCTAGTGCAGCATATAGTGTGACTATTACTTCCTTTCACTTGAAAACTAAAGTTCTATTAGTGCATGCTGAAACATTATTTATCTTCTTTGCTGCAGCATCACACTGCTGGCTCATGTTCAACTTATGATGAACAATATCCGAAGGTCCTTTTCACATGTACTGACGCTGAGCGAAAGATCTCCAATTCTATAAATGTGCATTTTATTTTTATGGCCTAAACATGGAATTTTACATTTGCCTCTGTTTAATTTCATTCTGTTCGTTTCAGCCCAGTTTTCTAGTTTATCTAGGTTCTTCTGAATTCTGTTCCTGTCTTCCAATATGTTTGCTACCCCTCTCTGTTTTCTGTCTTCCACAAACTTGATAAGAATTCTTTCTAAGCCAACACCTAAGTCCTTGATTAAAAAAAAAATATTGAAGAGTCTTGGTTCCAGAACAGAACCCTGCAGCATTCTACTCCAGATTGAAGCAAAGTGATTGATTATTACTCTTTCAACACTTTTCCATCCTCTACTCACAGTGTCTATCTTTACAGAAACAATTCTCAATAGTATTTAAAGATGGGGTAGGAGAAACATCATGCAATTCCAAGTCAGTTTCATCCCAGGGGCCCAAATTCCTCTCTGACTATCCTTCCTATTGCATGTTGTTCAGGACTCTTTAACTGTGAGCCAAATATCACCTTAATTATTAAGGTACATTAGAAGAAGAAGAGAAGGAAGCAAGAAATGTACAGACTTAATAATACCTATTCTAGATCTAATTAACCATGGGTGAATCAAATTGATACTGTTATATCTCTGAATTGGGTCATAATGTTTTCCCAGTGGAACAACCATGGCAACATGATAGTAGTGCTTCTGATTTTTGTTACAAAATGATCAGGAGATAACAGATAATTGTAAGTACGCAATGAATTCACAATTTATAGGGAAAAGTTTAGAACAGTTAAGATAGCAGATAGGAAGAGAAATATAGTGACCCAAAGAGAAGGAACAGAATAAGGAAACAGACACCGGGTAGTAATTTAGCAGAACAATACAGAGACAGGAAAGACAGAAAGAGGTGGAATCTGAAAGCAAGCTTGTTTAAACACAGAACTTTGTGTTATACAATGATTGTTTTATTTTATTTTTTTTATTTATTTTCCATATCCGTGGAAGGGAGAACAGAAGAACCGGGAACTATTTTCAGTCAGTCTTCTCCTTGGTTAATTTTTCTCTCTATTGTGCTTACTTGGTAAAGGGAATTTTAAAATAAAAGTTGGCCAGGGTGCAGATCAGCCAGTTGATCTAAGCACTTGATTAAATAAAGTAGAAGTGGGAATGATTAAAAGAAAATGATAAAAGGTGACATATTTGCATTGGTCTGATGGGGAAGAGATGTTGTAAGTCATTAGTCCCAGACCCCAGCCCAGTTCATAACTCAGCTTGAAGTACTGGAGGCTTGGATCCACTGCATCTATTTTACTGCCATAAATCCATTCCTAGTTGTAAGAGGACCATCAATACTCTATTCATCAGTTGGATAATTCATAATCATTGCCTTGACTGTTGAGAAGGGGAAAAACATGGATAGTATTCAAGATTCCTTGCAATATATCAAGGTTTTGGCAGGTCAAACAATTCAGCCACTAGTGAAATAAGAGGATTTGGTTTCCTTAATCCTTACCAATTTAAGATGAAAGTTTTATTATGGACAGGTTTTCCATTCTCAAAGGTAGCAGTAAATAATTCTAGCAATTCTAGCAATTTTCTTCCAGCTGTTAGAAAGTGTCTGAAGATTGTGCACTTTTTGAAAATGACTCGTAGTTTGGGACATTGTGCACAGAATTTGCACATGGTATTTTTGCACAGAAAGCAGCATCTTCTGCACAGAGAATATTTTGTGCAAAAATAGTATTTCCTGTGCAGAAAATGCTATTTCCTGTGCAGAAAATGCTAATTTCTGTGCAAAAATACCACATGCTACTTTTGCATAGAACTGCAAAGATTTTCACTCAAATTCCCATATATGTATATAGAATTATCATCTATGTATAAGTAAAGTAACCAGAAACAGTGGGTCTTGCCAAAGGTATATACATGCACAAACACAAAAGGAAGGAAGGAATAGTAAAACAATGCCATTCAACTACAGAATAAATTATTCAGGTAAAATACCAAAACACTACTATGTAAAAGTCAAAGTTTGTGAGCGATCTTGTCTGTTTGTCTGTATCAGACAGGTGAAGACCTCATACGATTGTCTGTCTGCGAACATTCTATGGAATCCTGGGGTTGGCAGTTAAGAGAGGGGCTATTAAAATTCTCAGCCAAGAGGTCTTGGGCCTCAAGCCAGTTCCTATGGAGATGAGGCCTACCAGCAAGAAGAAGGGCAGTGTATTCCCTCAGAAACCAAACCCTGTCTATGTTAACAACTCTGAACACACATTGGATTGGGGAATATAGAGATAAGTTACAGCTACTTGAATAGGCTGGTTGCTATGGAGACAAGGCCTAGCAGCAAGGAGGAGAAGAGTGGATTCCCTCCGGAACCCAAACTGTGTCTGTAAATAACGCTGAATACAGATTGTATTGGGAAATATGAGGAAAAGTTACAGGTACTGGAGAAAACAGTCTGGTGAGTTCTTAAGAGGAAAATAAAATCTTGGGCAATGCTGGGCAAATATGCTACTGTTATATAAAACAAACTGACAAGTACATTTAATCAAACTATACAAAGTTATAGAACAACATTAAACTAAACTCCAAAAGCTTTTAAAAACAAGATAGTTTCCAACTGAGATTTAAAAATAAGGAGGGAAGGAGCATCCCACAAATATTAAGGGAGGCGATTATCAGAAGCAATCAAGAAAGGGCAAAGCTGGGCCAAGGAGAAAGAAACTCTTGAATGGGTGAGGAGCCTATAGTTCCTGGAATACAGATCTCAAGCAAGAAATAAGGACTGAAAGATAAGGAGTAGCTGAGTTGTGTATGGCTTTGAATGTTAAAACAAGAAGCTTATACTAAATCCTAGGCCATTTCTGCCCTACACTGTTGTGATGCTATTATTCTACTTTCAATCTCCAGTGGAATTCTGGGGTTTGTAGTTTACTAAGGCCAAATAGCTCTTTGGCTGAGAATTCTAAATGTCCTTCCTTAAACTGCAAACCCCAGGATTCCATAGGATGTTGAAACTGGAATAATAGCACTATAACAGTGTAGTGTAGGAATGTCCTCAGTTAGTTGACAGATAGCACTTCCTGTATTTTTCTTGCAAAAGATGCTTGAACAGTTCTGACCTGATTTTACACCCCCAACACCCAGAGGTGACACAGCTGGACATGGGGATGCAGTAGTTGGGCCTGAGTCTGCCAACAGGAAGTTGGAAGCTTGTCAATAGGCCACAGGAGAAGAAAATATGTACAGAGGCAGCAATAGCAGCAACTGAGTGACACAACATTCCTTGAACACACTAGATAGCCTCTTCCTCCCTTGCAGCAAAAGCTTTCCTTCACTTGAGAAATGCATTTTTGAGCATTTTTTTTTAAAATAAACTTTCCCTTCCTAGTGTGTTAAGCCATATATTGACCATTTTTACTATGTTAATGCTTGACTATACAAACTGCTAGAATTTGGGGAAAGGTGGCCGGATTATCTGTATGTGATTTATCATCACATAATAAAGCTGTCCTTCCTCTGCAAAGCAACATTTTTTTACCCTTTTTTTTTTTTTTTTACTGTGAAATCTTTTTATGTTTTTTGAAGTTTGCTAGACTAGGAGATAGTGGCTTGCCTAAGGCAACCCTGTCTGTTTTATAGGTGGATATTTTGAATGTATGAGATGCTTTTTTTAAAAAAAAAAAATACACTCACATGACATGACCTTGTAAGAACTAAACTAGAGAAATTCATTTTAACAAAATCCCATGGATGCAAGAGATCTGGTTCTATAACCCTATGTGTAATGTTACTATTGTTTCAGTGCCCTTGAGCAACTAATTCAAGCAGTCATACTGGCTTTAATCATTGCATGGGTCTGGTTCCCGTCTTCTTCCTGTCAGAATGGTAAGGAGAAGTGGCAGCAATCAAATGTAGGTGAAGGAGTTGTAAGGTTGAATAAATGTTTTAGAGTCATGGATGACAGAGGACTTGAGAACTCAATCAGACTTCTTAGCATTTCTGGAAAACTGTTAAGAGAAAGAAGCTCAGCAGTTTATCAAACCTAATGCAAACTGAACCTTTAAGAGAGCACAAACTATCACAAATTGATCCAAATGCAATCAACTCCTTAATGACCTAAAGGAAATAAAGTATTTTAAAACAGCAATGTAAACCTATCACATATTTAACTTTCAAATATTCATAATTCATTCAATGAGTGAGAATGATGTTTTTGTGTCCAAAATGGTTAACATACTTGTAATTAATACTGTCTTGCAAAATGACTGCTCAGTTGTTCATTAATTTGATAATACGCATAGCATGTCAAACCTCAATAGAGAATTCTATTTCCTTCATTCAGTATAACAGACATGGATTTCTGGTGTTTTCATTTCCAAAGCCTGGAATATTAGTCTCAGCAACTAACTTGTTGCACTGCTAATTATTTTCTTTGAATGTCGGGTTGCTGCCTTTATCATTACATGTTTTGCAATTGCAAGTTGCTGTATTGTACATTTCTAACATGTCCATGCTAATTGGTAGTTGTTTTCCTTCCTAAAATTAGGCAGTCCCTTCCCCCCCCACCAAACCAGCCAGGCTGCAGCTAACCACTGCTGCCGCCACATGCCCCCAAACTTATATATAGAATCATAGAATCATAGAGTTGGAAGAGACCCCAGGGGGCATCCAGTCCAATCCCCTGCCATGCAGGTACACACATCAAAGCATTTCCAACAGATGGCCATCCAGCCTCTGCTTAAAAACTTCCAAAGAAGGAGACCCCACCACACTCCGAGGCAGAATATTCCACTGCCAGACAGCTCTGACCATCAGGAAGTTCTTCGTGAAGTTCAGGTAGAATCTCTTTTCCCGCAGCTTGAATCCATTGCTCCTTGTCCTAAGCCATTTCCGCATGAGCCTGTTATAGCGCTATGATTCCACTTTCAACATCCTATGGAATCCTGGGGTTTGCAGTTTCGGGAGGGGCCGGCCAGCCATTTGTCTACTGCAGAAATGGCCCTAGTCTCCAGAGCAGTGGAAAACAAGCCTGCTCCCTCCTCGACATGACATCCCTTCAAATATTTAAACACGGCTATAGAATCATATATCTGATGTTTATTTGTTGTGCAGGGCTTCCTCCCAAATGACCACTTATGTAGTACTCCTTACAGCAAATTCCAGGATCTATGGGAGACACACAGATTCTCTGAAAGCCTAGCAAAATTGTGGGAATCCTCTCCAAATGTCTTACATTGTAGTTTCTGGAGCACTATTGAGATACAACATTATAACATACTAGTACTATGGGTCTATAAAGCACTGTGAAAATAAGCATTTCTGGGGACTTATCAGAAAAGGATTGGATTTTTAGAAAAGATAAGTAGAGATGTGTCATAAAGAAAAAGTACACAGCACTGGGGTAAGTTTGGTGCAGTGGTGGAGCCCCTGCAACATAGCCCAACTGTTCTTGCTTTTTTGTGGTTGTTACTACTGAAGTAATGAGCTACAAGTACTGTGTTACTTTGTAACGTGTTACTGCCAACCTCTTGTATTGTTCATAATTACAATATATTTGTAGTCAGTCCTAAATTTATTTTCCACGGATTAGATTTTTACTTTTAAAATTAGCAGTGCTGTGGTAGTTAATAAAAAAAATAGTAAATATTACTCAGGAGGACAGTGCATCCAAAAATTGAGTACATATGAAGAGAATTAAGGACATAGCTTTGTTTAAACTGAGTAGGAATAAAACTTGTCTTTGGCTAGATCATGCTTAAGGTTCAAAGGAAATGATACTGTCATTGCTATTTAACTAGGTTCCCTATAATCTGTACATATATTTAAAATGAAGATTCATGATCTAATAGGCCTGGCAGGGAAAATATTATTGGAAATGGAAAAAGAAATGCAGAATTGTAGCAAATGCTTCATCAGCGAGTGAGGTCAATAGTGTATTGTCCTTCAAAGTACAGCACATTGGCTAGAATTTTACTAATAACATATCTCTGTATAAATTTGGATAATGCATACATATTCCCCTTACAGACAGGTTGCAGGGATCTATTCTCTAGCCCTTTGCTCCCCATCCAAAATTTTCCTATCGGAAAGCTGTCAGGCCCTGAGGAGTCACTGCTCATGCCACTTACCAGTGGACAGGGAAGGAAAGATATTCAGAGGAGGAATATGAAACTAGTCTCAGCTCTGGGGAGAAGGGAAAGGGAGCACACCCTTGATTCTTTTCCCCTGGAAGCTGAGATTGTCCACATCTTCTGCCTCTCCTTCCCTTCATTTTCTATAGTAAGCAGCAGCAGTTCTCCTCCCCTTCCCCACCCAAGCTTAACAGCTACTGGAATGGGGAAAGGCACAGAAATGCTTAAGGCAGGATCACAGCCACTGTATTATGTTTCTAACCAAATAAGAAAACATCACAACCTTATTTAATTGACATAGATCAACTCACTCCTACTGCTCATAGTTGTCCTATGAAGCAATTTTCTATTAGAGAACTCTGTGACAACTAGTCGCTCATTTAAATTAGTTCCTTTAGGGCATTTATTCCAGGCAAAGCCCTCAGCAATGACTGATCACCACCTGGGTTCACGTAGATCCCATCTGGCAAATGACACACTTTCATTTTATTTATCTGTGAGTTAGGATTGGTTCAGTCAAGCTCTCTGTATGGCTCTGAATCAGGACACATACCCCTCAAGCAAACATGTGCTCTTTTTGACATTTTTATTGCATAAAGTTCAAGAAGACAACTGGCACCATTTAGCAGCTAACAGCCTATAACTCCATCCTCAAAAGTCATGCACTTTCCAGTCTTTCCCATATCATTCCACCCTCAAAACTACAAATAATTATGCTCCTTCATACACTGAACTTTCTTTTATGCTATCCCTAATCACTTAGGTTTATGCAGATAGAATACATCAGAGCTGGGAAATAACATGCTCCTTGCAATAAGCTACTTTAGTAATTAGCTTCTTTTTACACTAAAGGGCTGGAAGAGTATTACAGGGGCTGTCATTTATTGCATTTCAGTGTGATGTAATGGCATTGCTTCTGTTATTCTTTACTGAGCATGTTCTGACTCAGATTGAGAAATGAAAGTGGGGAAGAAGGGTCACATGGATGGCCACCCAGTGACCCTGTTATGTGGGGTGCTGTGCAGCTACTGATAAGCTTTAAACTTTAAAAGGTTAACCAGCCTTTTCCACTTTTCTCCATTTTTTCCCAAGTGAAAGTTACTGCTACTGCTGGTAGAAAGAGAAACAGAGGCCATTTCCTCACTACACTGTTATAGTGCTATTGTTTCACTTTTTAACATCCTGTGGAATTCTGGGATTTGTGGTTTACTGAGGCCAAAGAGCTTCTGGCTGAGAATTCTAAATTCCCCTCCCTAAACTCCAAACCCCAGGATTCTATATGATGTTGAAAGTGGAATAATAGCACAATAACAGTGTAATGCGGAAATGGGCAGAGAGTCTGTGTGTGTATGTGTGTGCGTGTGTAGTGGAAGGCTAGGAGCGGATGGGTGGGTATGACCTGTGAGAGAGAGTTTAGAGGAGCAGACGGGTGTTTCTCTGTACGCCTAACAGATAGGGAGTTCCTCAGGACATTTTCCTACATTTTTCAATGGTATAACAGTAAAATAATGGTAATGTATTAATAGAACAAGTACTCCATGTGGGAAATTTCCAAGGGGGTGAGTCTCAAATAAACTGCAGATTCCAATGTACATACAAAATGGGCTCTACGTGCAGGTTGAGATAGCATACCTTGGGGTTTAGGGTAGTTACTAATGTTTTTGGCTAAAATTAAGTTCCAGGACTTACTTTTTCAATTATCCTGAGAGCCAGGAGTTGGAGATCCTCACCTTGGAGAGATGGCTTCTTCTTGTTAGGCAAGTCATTTCTCAGTGCCTTTTCTCAAGGATCTTGAATAACTGGTTCCTCACTGCTAAAGCAGGAGGAATTTTGTAAGGGAATTTTGTAATTTTGTATTAATAGCAATAGCATTTATTTCTATACCGCTTATCAACTGAGTGTTATCTAAGCGGTTTACAATGTGTTTTTTAGCTAATTGCCCCCAACAAACTGGGTACTCATTTTACCGACCTGCGGATGGATGGAAGGCTGAGTCAACCTTGGAGCCCGGCAGGATCGAACTCACAACCTTGTGGTTGCAGTACTAGCATTTAACCACTGCACCACTTAGCAGTAATAGTAAGAAGTAAGGTATATCCTTCAACTGTCCTGTTGTGACAGAGGCAATCTCAATTAATCATTTGTTGCATCACTTTTTGAGATGCTTTTGGAATGTTCCAGTTTCTCTCTGTTCTTCTCACCTTCCCCTTTGTTCTCAGCTTATCTCAGTTCAACTGAGTTCAAAGTGCAAAAATAGTTTGTACTCAATTGCATTCAACAGTTTGTACTTAATTAACTTGGCACGGTTAATTCCCAGTAGGTTCAGACCAAATCAGGCTGGTTTGTGCATTCTTCCTTTGCCATTTTAACCACACTCGCATGTTGCTTGGCCATACATGCCCTCATTTTGATCTGTGAAATGGTGGAGGTTATGACAATGACCTGTTGGTTGATCAAAGTAATGTAAATAGTTCCTTTTTGAAAAGCATCATCACAGGCTGTATAACAGATTATCAAAAAATATGTAAAACAATATGCAACAGCAGTGGCATTAAGATGCAGCACTAACAAACGTATCATCCTGAGGTGGGAGGTTCCCTTTCTTTGTTTGCTAAGAGGAAATAATCTGTCAGCATCTGAGTCTATGAGCAACTTTAGCCAAATGGAGCCTCTGCATTCAGAGGCCATGTATATCAAAAAAGCATCAATAAGCCCATTTTTCGCCCCTGCTAATAATAATAAAATAATAATAAAATTTATTTCTATCCCGCCTCTCCCAGTGGATCGAGGCGGCATTACAAAATATACAAATACATTAAAACGCACCCCATCCTCCCCACCCACCCAAGTGGCTTTTCCTTATGGAAGATGACTAGAGGCTATATACAGTCAGCATTGCATCAATAAGCCCATTTTTGGCCCCTGCTAATATTGTGGCTTTTACAGTATGTTTCCACCAAGGCCTGAGAGGAAATATTTGACAAGAAGAGGCAGTATCAGTAAGATATAGTACATTTTATTTTGGTCTGTACTTTGATCACTTACTGCTTGCACTTTAGAAGATGAAGTAAAAGACAAGGCTCAAGACCTTACAATCTAAAGTTATGCCTGGCATAATGACAGCAGGAGAAAGAGAAGGAAGAGAATAAAAATGATTAGATATCAAACTGCTAGGTAATGTTTCTGCACCTATACCTTTCTTGGCTATTTAAGAAATAAGTGCTAGAAAAGAAAAAAAAATATTCAAGGCTTTGTGAAAGATATCTTGACAGTAGGTCAGACTCATGAAAGATCAGTTAAATAGCACAGATGTTCTAGGAGGGACTCAAAGCATGGTGAAAGTAAATCTTAAAAGACAAACTTATTAAGGAAGCAAAACTCAATGTGATCCAGTATATAGAGACTTGTAATGTGCGTTCCTATTAGAACAGCCACTTATTCATCAACAAATAGGTAGAGCATATTGCTTTTTTTTTAAAGCAAAGTTACATGAAATTTGCATGCTAATCTATATGATTAGATGCAAATTAAACAGTAAGTACTATGTATTTAAAGGGAAACCTAATACCACTCGTCATGGTAGTAAAGATTAGTAGCCTATGGGCTCCTCATTCTGTTGTCTATATATTAACTGTTGCTGCAGAACTTCACTGCTATTCTCCTTTCTTGTAGTTCCTTATCTTTAAATTAGATTAGTCTTTTAAATCGATGGTCTTCAAACAGAATTCTGTAATGTATACATTTGTTTTATATCCTGCCTCTCTCTCAGTATGGAGACTAAGGCCCTTTTCGCATGGGCTTTCTGTCACGCGACAGCCCCGTGAGCCTTGCGGGAGTGGGAGTGTCGCTCTGCACGACGCACTCCCACTTCCATCGTGCTCACGGGGCTGCAGCGGCGCGATCGCGGGTTTTTTGATTTTCACCTCAAAGCGAAAATCACCCATGCTCGCGCAACGCTCCCAGCACCCACGCACACTTACCTCCTGTGCGGAGCGTCGGGGAGGCGGCCGGGTCGCACTTCCTTCCCTCCGCCCCTGCGGAAGGAAGGGGCGGGGCGCTGGCGCGACAGACGCGACAGCCTCCTGCTTTACTGGAGCAGGGGGGACGGACGTGACAGCCTCCTGCTTCGCGTGAGTGGGGGGGCGGACGCAACAGCCTCCTGCTTTGCCCAGGGGGGAGGGCGGCTTACGCGAGGCTGCCGCTTCCCCCTCGTTCCTTCGCCTGTGGAAGGAAGGAGGGGGGAAACGGCAGCCTCCCGGAGGAGCCTTCTCGCGCGAGAAGCCTCAATGCGAAAAGGGCCTAAGAGGGCTTACAATGTAAGTTAAAGCAAAATAAAATAGTATATAATACAAATGTTAAAAACTTAAATAAACAATGTAATTAAAGTATGAATGAATTTAAATAGTTACAGACACATTTAGAACAATGTAAAAAAAAAATACAGCACACTCTGTTAAAAAGATTCTTCTGCTCCCACCAGTTAAAAGAGGAAGAGTTGTTTAAACAACAATAAAATTGTCTGCCACTGAAAAAGAAAGGCAGAGAGGAGGAGGGCAACTTCTCTTGGGAAGCACTTCCATACCCTAAAGCAGCCACCAAGAACCTGTGAGGGTGGTGGGACATGGAGGAAGCCCCACCCCTGAAGACTGTAAGGCCTTTTCCGCATTTTGTTTTTAAAACGGGGCAGCGTGTCCTCCAGCAAGGACGTTTGCACTTGGGGGAGAACTGGGTCCGGACTACTTTCTGTATTTTCAGACTTCAGCCCGCTCCGGAACGACCAGAACTGGTGGTTCACCGTGCTATTGGAAGACCGCTTAAAACAGGTCTTTCAATAGCTCGGTGCACCCCAGTCCGTCGCTGCGCTCCTGTGTAGATCTGCAGGCTCGCACCAGTGCCAGGCTGCAGATCTTCTCGGGGCGGGCTTCCAGCTGGCGAGCTTCTCCGGTTGGTGGAGAGCCTCCACCAACCAGAAGCCTCCATTTTTGTCCCCAGAGCAGTGTGTAGCTCAGGCATGCACTGCTCCGGATCAGTGTGGATCATTGGAGGGAGTGCGCCAGTCCGGTGAGTAACAGACTGACCCGTTTTCTTCCCAAAGTGTGAAAAAGCCCTAAGACTGGTATGAGAAGATACAGTCTTTCACATAGTCTGGATCTAAGCCACAGAGAGCTTTATAGGTAATAACCAGCACTTTCAATTCTGCCAGAGACAGACTGATAGCCAATAAAGGTGTTTCAGGAGGGAGTTATATGTTCCCTATAATCAGCTCAATCTAGCCACACCATTTTGAACTTGCTGAAGTTTCTGAACAGTTTCCAAAAGCAGCCAAATATAGAGTGCTTAACAATAATGGGATGTAATCAAGGTATATGTTACTGTGGCCTTAAGGAATGGGTCCAGCTGGCACACTAACTTCAACTATGCTTTTGCGTACTCCTGGGTATCACTGAAACCTGGTCTTCCAGCCTCAGGGCTAGTCCAGGGGTATGCTCATGCTATGAACCTGAATTTCAACAAGAGTGTAACCCCATCCAGTAAGACATGTGGCCACCCAAGCTCTCTTCCCATGTCTATCCATTTCTACTGTTTTCTTTCATATTCTGTTCTGAACAAAGGGAATTACATTGATCGAGAGGTCAATGTAATACATTGAAGGTTGTCCACACAGAGAAGGTTGTAAACTTTGAAGATTAAAAACTATATAAATTACACCTAGTAGAGTGAATAAATATAGAGCTCCAAATAACCACTTGGGGATAGAGTTGGCAATGAAAACTAGGCCTTGAAGACAAATGAAAGACTGCAGTGCAATCTTATATGAGTCTATTTTGAAGATGTAATTATTTTACAGGAAAGGACTACTAGACTTGGAGGCCATGTTAGTAAGACTGTGGTAAGACCATTGCAGAATTAGCTTAATAAAAGGTATTTTACTGACACAGGCTGATATCCTGTTAGTGACATACAAAAGCATAGGTCCACCTTACTTTTGCATATGTGTTTTTTGCTGTTTGTGGAGGCTGGTATTCTCTATTTCCACATGCAACATCAAATCTCCCTCCAAGGGCCCATGGTTGTACTGCAGTATTTCCTCCCCTCATCCATCTTACTGAGAGAGAAGGACATCAGAGAGGCATATGATTATGTTTCCACAGCAAGAAGCAGAACAATGGCATTGTGTCCTGAAGTCTTTGGAAGATCCCATTGGATTTAAGTGGAAGAAGCCCTTAATCTGATTCTGGCTATCAGAACATAATCTGAAATGTCTGCAATTTTCCCACCCCACCAGCAAGGTAATGCCTGGAGAGGAGTGCTGTCACAGTTCAGTGGTGAGTCCTGGATATGGTGATGGGGAGCCATACAGATGTCCCACATGTAGAACTCTCATGCTGAGCTCAAACATGCAGGATCTTGGCCACAGAGTTTACAAATGTATTTTGGAATTGTATTATCTAGTCACTCGGTGACACTTAATTGAATTTGAATAGAATCAGAACTGTTGTTCTGGTACTGTTAGAGGCAATAAAGTTATTTCTTGTCTTCTTAGACCAATCATCATTTCCATTGGCTCCCTCCCAGACACGTGGTACAATTTTCTATTATTTAGAGTATCTAATGAATCACTAAAAGAAAAAAAAATCTATTTTAATTCTCTAGTTAATTACAATTACAACATAGAACACCCTGGAGTTTTCTACCACATATCTACCTAATGCCACACTTTGGGTTTTTCTCGTGTTGATTTAACAAGAGACTGAGTCTAGAGTCCTGCAAAGCTAGCTATCTAGCTCCTGAGAGAGCATGTCACACAGGGAAGCTTGAATTTTCCCCATGTCCTTCAAACTACATCCTGCTATAACTGCACATATGCACTTAATTCTTTTCTAAGGAAGGGCCTCAGCCTGCAGTTCATTGTTTAGACTGAAAGCTGTTCTGCTCCGATTCTGCCTTCGATTGGATCCAAATAATCTGGGCAAGATACGGGGAAAATAAGTTTCCAAAACAAATATCAACTTGATCTACAATTTAGTCTCAATTTGTTTCATATCATCATAAAATGGTTGTAGCCTCTTTGTAAGCCACAGCTATACTGGAACCAGGAGCGAACCTTCATCATTTCATGCATGAAAACTAGCCAAGGAACATGAGAGAATCAACAAGATGGCAAAAGTTATTAAGGAGAAAGAACAGAAAAGCTGGAAGATACTGCAGCAGTTTGGTTTTTCCCTGAGTCTATGGGGAAGGGCAAGATTCCACACTCTCTTCTCCTCTTCTCTCTGTTGAGTTGAGGACAAAGGACTTTTGTACTTTGAACTCAATTTTCAGTAACTGAAGTAAACTGAGGACAATAGAAGAAAGTGGGGAAGGAAAGACAAACAGGGGCATCTTGAGAGCAGTTGAAGAAGTGGGATGACTGAGGATTAATCTGGACTATCCCAGCAAAAATGAGAAAATTGGAGGGTCTGCAGGGCTCTCAGGGTTGAAGCATCATGCTGCACCCCTTCGGTAGTCTCTCTTTCATCGATCCTCAGGGTAGCCAAAACTGGAGGAAGATTTTTCCAGACATAGTACATTAGTGTGAACTCTCCCTGCTGCAATACAAAGTACATCAACATCTTTTTGGCTTCAGCAAGCAATTAAGACCCATTATTGGTTTTGCAAAAGACCTCCTCCTCCTGGTGGAGATGCTAGGACTAACTTGTTGATGTAAATCTTCTTCATTATTGGGGATCTGGTTCTGTGGAACATCATGAGGGCATGCTGTCTTCTTTGGTATTTGCCACAACACCACTGGATTTATGGGTAAAGTATAGTTTTGGCCTTACAGTATGATCTTTTTAAGATTTTCATAACTGAAAGATGATTGTGTTTCAAAAGTAATTATAAATGCGGGGGAGGTTGAAAAAAATAATTTCTTCTTGAGTTTCTCCAGGACACTTTTTAAAAAAAAAAAAAAAAACCTGACTTTGGGATTATTGTTGCTGCTGCTGTTTTGTTAATTTTTCTGTCCATTTTTCAGAGCAGTAGAAATAATTAATTTGCTTCAATCTCTTCTCCTCTGCTTCCCTCCTCCTTTTAATAGGATCTGTCCTTTGGGAGACTCTTTTTCCTAATGCAGAACAAACATTATGCATGTGTGCGCATGCACACACACACGCACACACATCTATTTTTGCATATTCAGAGGGATGAAGAAATTGTCTGCTGGAACATATATATCACACTAGCCAATTTTAGTCTTAACAGTTATGCAAATGCTGAAGGATGATGAATGCAAACAAGAATCTTGTTTGAAAGAGTGTGAACATATTGTCATAAATATAGGGACAACATATTCTGGCATTTATCTAACTTGCTTCCTGCTGACTTGTTTCAGCCCCTTTATTTTTCATTTAAGATAGTTTGGTCAGGAAGACAAAGTAGATTGGTTTGAAAGTATTGAAAGTATCGTTTGTACAACTTTTGTAAATATATTTTCATCTTGCAACAAAATATGATGCCTCCTTTTGAATTAGGTTTAGATTTCTTTGTAGACTTATGATATATGAAATAATATGAACTATTTTCTCGAATCTACCTATCCTCCTGCCTCTCCAAGCAGCAAATGCAATCCCCACCCTTGAATTCTGTTACTTGAGATACGACTGTGCATTTTAATATAATCAATGAATCTTTATTGGCAATAGTAGTACATCCATAGAACTCGGTAAGAATTATTTATGTGCACTATTAAAGCATCTAGGCACATCCTTACATTAAGGAAAACGGTTATAGCATAATCTAGTTGCATTTTATTCCAGTAGAATGGAAGTTATTTGTGTTCAAATTGCACTGTGTTCAGCTACCATAATAAAAAGAAGTCTAGTTGTTTTTCCAAAGAAACCCTTCTGTTTTAAATATATTCTTAGCAGCAGCTGCAACAACAACAACAAAGGTTCTCATACAAAATTCTATGGAAAGGCAAACATTCCTCTTTCATCCCTAGAAGGCTTCGGTTGAATCTAAATGTAAGGATGTATACATACTCAGAGTTCTAGGTGGGGAGGAGCTATGCCATTTTCTTTAGTGTTGGATAATGTTCTGTACACCAACACCCACATCATTTGAGATTATGTAGTCTGAGCAGATGAAAATTGTGGGATATTAGTAGAAGAAGCCCCTGGGGGAATAGGGACTTCGGAGAAGAGTGCTACAGAGGTGAAGTGAGCTGAGAAGGATGTCCCCAATAAAACCTACAGGAAAATGTCCTGCATCTGAGCACCTCTTATTAGTACTCTTCAGAAGAGATTTTCCTTTGTGTCTCAGTAGTATCAGAGGGCAGAATGTGAGAGGAGGCCTTCTCAGTGGCTGCACCCAACCTTTGGAACTTCTATCTGAAGAAGCACATCTAGCTTTTTTCTGTAGGAGGTTTCTTGTATGGCCAAGACTTTTCTATTGTAACAGGCTTTAACTTGGTGGACTAGGCTCTTCTGTTCTGCTGAGACATGGTTTAATTGCTGGGTTGTTTAACTGCTTGCTATTTTTATTATCAGTGATGAATATGTCATGTATATTATTGTGCGTATCATTTTCTTTTTTTTTCTTTTTTTATTATTTATTTGTATCCCGCCTGTCCATATGGATCGAGGCGGCGAACAACTTACAAATAGCATGTATTTCGAAACATTTCTATACATGCCCCCAACAAGCTGGGTACTCATTTTACCGACCTGCGGAAGGATGGAAGGCTGAGTCAACCTTGGAGCCGGGCAGGATCGAACTCACAACCTTGTGGCTTGCAGTACTGGCATTTAACCACTGCGCCACCAGGGCTCCTTATTGTTATCACTTTGGTTTCCCTTTTGAGTTAATTAAGGTTATATATTTGGACCCATTTCTCACTACCAATCTTTTCTGGCAGACAGAGAAGTTTGTGTGTGTGTGTGTGTGTGTGTGTGTGTGTGTGTGTGTGAACACACACATACATATTCAATCAGCAAATAAACCACATTATTAATATCACACAGTGGCAGAGCTTGGAGTGTGTGGAGGGGAAAGGAGGGGTGGAGCTACAGTGCAAGGGGCGTGACTACTGTGCATGGAGGCATGACCACGGTGCATGGGAGTGTGGCTGTGGTGTGCAGGGGCATGGCTAGGGTGCACAGGGGCATAGCTATGGGTTGGGATGCCCCAGAAACATTGCCACTCAGAGCCAATTGTACCCCCCCACACCTCCACATCCCTACATGACTGATATCACACATGATAATCTGTGTTTGGATTATGGATTGTTTGTTAGCCAGAAAGGTGTTAATTTTGTAAAATGGGAGCAAATATCAAGATGTTGCTAAATCAGTAGGTCTCACAGTCTTCGTCCAAATTAAGGCTGCCAGATCTCAAGGCCTTGAGCCCTCTTCTCTAGTTCACACTGTTTTAAAAAGTGAGATGTGATGGTGAAAGGGTTATTCTTCTCTCTCTCTCTCTCTCTCTCTCTTTTTTTTTTTTTTTGAGGGGCATACTTTGTGCAACTTTAGCTGATATTTCATATACAATTAATGACACCACCAAGGGCTGTCCTTACAGCATCACCAGAATCTGCTCCTGTGACATGAAAACAGGTCATTCTTACATCTCATATTTTGGTGCTGAAATCTCATGGCCTGTCAAACCTAATCCAAATACATAAGTAAAAATGAAGTTTAACTTTCCATCTTACCCCAAAATATAACAGCAGTACACTTAGAGGTCTAGGTGAGAAGAGCTGTATTATAAGATTTCTTTCTAACACAAGTCATGGAGGTGAACTAGCCATAAACATGACAGTGGGTAATATTAAAATGTGGTAGAGAGACAAGTTGTGGCTTTCCAAGTGTTGTTGGACTATACCTTCCTTACAACTTTATATAATTGCTGCTGTCATCCTCATGGACAGCCAGCAAGATTTACTGGTCTGAATGCTGGACTAGAATTGTGGGAGAGTAAGATCTGAATTCCCACTCAGCCATGGAAACCCACTGGATAACCTTGGGTAAGTCACATTCTTGCAGCTTGAGAGGAAGGCAAGGACAAATCACCTCTAAACAAATTCTGCCAAGAAAACCCCATGATAGCTTTTGCCTAAGGGTCACCATAAATTGGAAATAACTTGAAGGCACACAACAACAACATGTTTATTTGAAAAGATGCTTGCCCCATCTTCCACCTAATCCAAATACATAAATGAAAACAAAGTTTAACTTCATGGGGCAAGCTTGGTTTTTGCTGCTCCAGAGACTGGGACACAGAGCAATGGCTTCAAACTACAGAAAAAGAGGTTCCACCTAAATATTAGGAAGAACTTCATGATGGCAAGAACAGTTCAACAGTGGAGTACTTTGCCTTGGAGCATGGTGGAATCTCCTTCTTTGGAGGTTTTTAAACAGAGGCTGGATGACCATCTGTTGGAAGTGCTTTGTGTATTCCTGCATGGCAGGAGTGGCCCTTGTGGTCTCTTTCGACTCTATGATTCTGTTAACTATACTGGCAAGCACTGATGGGAGTTGTAGTCCAGCAACACTGGAATAGCAATCTATGGAAAGATAGGATTCACCAGAGGTACTGTTCCCTATTGGTCTATCAGTAGAAAAGTGTCAGATGCTTGGCTCAGCCAAAGCTTCAACAGGACATATGCCAGCAGGGAGAAGCAAGGACACCAATAAAAGATTGGGTTCTGGCTCTTAAGTGGGAGGAAGTGGAAGGCAGAAATGCCAGGAGGACCAAGATGATACAGGAGTGCAGACTTCTTTTCTACACTTGAGTTGTAAAGGACCAGAGGACTGTTATCCAGGATTTATGCAGCAGCTCACCCAAAGCCTTGCTTGGCAACTTGTTGGATTGTTCTCTGAAAAGTACTGCTCTTTCTCTATCAATTTATTGGCTGATGAAGGATAAGATCGAGCACTCTACTTCTAGCCCATGCCAGTCTGTTATATCCCCTTTTTCATATCAATATGTAGTTTAAAATAAGCACAATTTTTGGCCCTTTCCACATGAGGCTGGTGAATTGGTTCATGCCGTTTCTTACCGGATTTTCTGGGCTTGAAACAACGCGACCCTTCCCTTATTTCCTTCCACACAGCTACTGCGTATGTTCCATTCTGATTCGGAGGAGTGTGAGTTCATGAATCCACACTGCCTCCACTGTGGCCACTCCTGCTACTCCCCTAACCCTGCCCCGTCAGCTGTGATTGCCCCCCCTTTTTTTGCATGGCTTAGTACGTCATTGCATACGTGCATATGTGCAAAAGTCCATACTACCCCCTTGCCCCTCCCATGGGCCCTCCTCTACCCACCAATTCACATTGGTGCGAATGTACATGTTTGCACCACTGTGAAAGTACGAATCGGATCAATCTGGAAAACTGGAAAACCAATTTCTTCCGGTTTTCAAATAGTGCACTTTACTACCACATGAAGGCATATTTAGTCTGAATTAAGTGCAGAACAAAAGTAAACAAACTGAACCTAGTCCGCTCCAACGTGCAGAAAACCTCCATGGCAAGACACATTGGCCCACCTTAATAAGCACGTGCGGAAAGGGCCTTTGTATGCATTTTCCATATGATTTTCACATTTCTGTGTGTTTTAATGCATTTTAGACTGTTTTCTGAGCAGAGAACAAAACCACAGGCATATATGTAGGTATCTCCATCAGTTGCTTGGGTAGAGCATCCTTCCTGCCTCACAACAATTTCACTGAGACAAGACTGGCATTGCAAAGACATCACTCCTTCAGAATAGGGAAAGCCCAGAACAAGCAGAGATTCTGTGGAGGATTTCTCTGGCATCCTTTAAGTAGGAGATATATATATAACAGCTGTATGTGGCATTTAGATTGTTGTCCTACATACATATATCTGAGAAAAAGTCACATGCAACATTGTAGCCCCTGGATTTTTCTCCAGGTCTTGAAGAGCAATCTCTTTTGACAAGGAAAGGATTGGAATAGATTGTTTCTGTAAGGGAAGAGTTAAAATGGAAGCTGTGATACCAGCTCAGGTTTAGCTGTCACTAACTGTTCAGGTATCATTTTTTAAAACCGTGTGTAGAAGACTATTCTGTCTTTAACTTCTGGCTTTATAAATGGGCAAACTGTCTTCATATCTGTGTGCTTGATTTATATGGATTTACAACAATGTATTAAATGCTAAGTAGGAGACAGAGTCTTGTCTATTTGTCATCTAGTCAATTTCAGATATATATGTTTAATGAATTCTCTGTTTAAGTACTGTATATGTGGAGACACACTAGGACACTCCTATTCTTAAAAAAATCCTTCTTTTTTACTGAAACTGCTGATCAGCATATTGAAGATAAATGATTTTGTGTTGATAAAGACCTGCATTAGAAAATTGGTATAATTTACAGGTTCAGCCCTCCAAAAATAAGTGCCCCATCCTAACAGTTTAAGCAGTGATAGTATAGTACTGACAGTGGTGCATATATACAATAATTCTTTGTGCAGAGGAGTGTAAATAATTTAAAATTAACAAGACATAATCCCCACTTCAGTAGACACAAATACCTAAAAGGAAAAGTTTGGAATGGAAATAGAAAACCAAGGAACGCTGTACAAAATGAATACTAAAGAAGCAAAGCTTGTGGGACATTAGTAGTCTGAATCTGCCTCTGGTGAAACCAGGGAATAGATGCCACTCAGTCATCTGAACTGAATATCTATGATCAAATCTGCCCTTCAAAAAAATAAGAACCTAAGGGAACTTCTGAATGACTTCTTCAACTGATTCCCCCCCTCCTTTTTTGGTACGTGCAAAACTTGCCCTTATCAGACAGGGGCAAATGAATCCAAACAGTGGATGATATTCTGTTTCTGGTATATAAAACATTAGAAAAGCCATAACAATAGCAGGAAATGGAATAAGAAAGCTTCTGAGACTTCTATCTATACTTCAGATCAAATATAGATAAGTGTCTCTAACTAATAATTTTATCTGGAATATATGAAAATCAACAATTGGTTAATTGATGCTGCTTAGTTTAACTTCAGCTGTCTCTTTTTCCTTGTAGATTTTCCCACGTGTACTGACATGGCATCTTTTTTTAACTGGACAAGGTAAGCTCTGCATGTTTTTCCTTTTTGGATTCTCCATAGAGATCCCATAGGGATCATTATGGTGAACATCAAACTGTTACACTACTGGACATATGGAGATGTAATAGCTCCTCCTTTACTATTCCAGTGGTTCCTTTGCCCAATTATATCTCTTGCTTGCTCTAGACCGCTTTTTTGTAAGGCTGGCACCAATACATGATGTCCTTGGGTAGCCACCAGAGCCCTAGAGCTCTGTTAATGTTTTTATTTTCCCCCTGTCCTGGTACTACAAGCAGTACCAGAAGCCATATCCAAGCTTTCTTTTATTTTTCTCTGAAGTCTTTGACCTAGAGGTACCTTATGGAATTAGAAAGCAGCTATATCTACTTTACCTCTGCCGCTTGCAGTGCTGCAGCTACAGCCAGGTAAGCTCACTGGGATCCACTAACATAAACCATAAATGCCCCCCGACCAGCAGTGCTACTTAAAATGACAGTCTATGGACAAGCCATTGGCTGCCACTTGGTGTCAAGTTTCCAGGACAGCAAGATACAGTTGTAGCCAATGGGCACAAATGCAATGTCAGTCCCTGTCACAAGAGGAAAAACCTACTTCACTGTATCAGACACTGCACTAGAGCTAGTGCTTCTTATACTTTGGTCCCTCAAATATTTTGGACTTCAGCTGCCAGAATACCTGGCCATTAGCCAAGCTGGCAATAGCTTTTGGGAGCTGAATTCCAAAAAAAACCTGTGCAACCAAAGGTTGAGAAGCACTGCTCTGGTTCAGTTTTTTCCCCCGAGGTCCCTTCATGTCTGGAGATGGAAGGATTTGTTTCAGTTTAAACATACCACTCTGTATTTTCTTAAAGGTGTTTGTAATTGGGATTAGATTAGTCTGAAGACACACGCACACAAAAATGGCAACACCCATTTCACCACTAACACAGCTGAAAACACAGAGATTCAAAGCTAGATGTTTAAGAGCTAGGCACTCAAAGTTCTCTGCTTGAATGGATGAATCTGATGGTTTAGGTTTCTCTCACACTAGAATTTGTTTAAGCCTCAAACTATTTGTGTTTCAGCTATGGGGGAAAACATGAATTACAGTAAGTTCTTTTTTTAAAAAGTTGAAACGAAGTTCCCACCCATGCCTAGTATAGAATCTTTCATTACAACAGAGGAAACTGATAACTTTTGTGAAAGATCTTTGTCTTAATCTGTAACTATATCACTGTCGGCATTTTTTTTGAAGAAAATGACCTTGCAGTAATTTAAAAGTCTTTTGGATTTGCACAGCCACTACAGAATGGGTAGGCAAGTAAACATCTCTAATTTGAAAAATATTACAATTAAAAGGCTTGATCTCCAATGTTACTTAAAGATCAGGCTCCAAATTCTTCTATCCCATTCGGTCTAAGAAAATTAGTGAATATTGCTAACAGCAGGATTCATTTTTAAAGAGCTAGATAGAAACAATCAAGGAGGGTATTTAGCAAGACTAGTTAAGGATGAATTGTGACAGTTAATAAATAAATGCAGAAAAGAAAAAAAACAACTCTACAAATAGCCTAGTAAAGCCCAACATTGGGAATGACACAGAATCTGGTTATTTGCTATGTTTACTTTGCATTTCCTTTCTTAATTAAAATATGGATATTCTCCCTTTCCTAATTATCTACTGCAATCTAACTAAAAGCAGCACATGTTGTGCACATTTTTCTTACAGCCAAAAAATGCCTCCAATGAATGTGTTATTGGATATCAATCAAAATCCAGATATGGAGGAATAGGAATTAGAGCATTTAAGTATAAAGTACTTTTTCTAAGAATATAGATATTTTGCACACAACAGTGAAACTCCACATACAGCCAAAGTCTTCACAGGAATTGTGAAAGTCACCCTATCAAGAGAGTGCATTAGCATATTAATACAACATTTAACAGCTATCTTCAGGCTAAAATATTTGGTCCTCCTCTCATCATCATCATCACACACACATACACACACACACACACACGGGACAGAGAATTTACCTTTGGCAAATATTGAATAGTGCTTTGTTTTGTCTTTGTTTTTGACAGGGGAAGTTAAAACATTTGAGGTGGAAGGAGTCAAGGGATTTACTTTAACTGAAAATAAAATATAAGGGCCTAAAATCAATTTTTAGTCTCAAGTACTGTTGATCCATGTAATTAACTGCTCTATGGTAAGTCAGCACTTAAATCTGATTGATACAATAGGTCTGAACTAGGTAAGACTACCAAAGATTCATGTCTAGGATTTAGATTACCCTTTCCGCATCTTACCGTGGGATCACTCGAGCAGCCTCTGGCGAGAGGCTCTCGTGTCCGGGGTCCTTCGGCTCTGCATGAGCTGCTGCTTGCACGAGAGCCCCGCCTCTTCCTTCTGCACTGCAGCCTGGGAGTTTCCCAGGCTGCACTGGGGTGGGAAACGTGACCGGCGCAGCTCCAGAAGCTCTGCATGCCAGGTAAGTGCGCACGGGGCCCAGAAGCAATGCACAATTGTGCACCACTTTCGGCTTCTAGCCAAAAATGAAAAGGTGTGCGATCGGCACCTGCCCTACCCTGGAGCATCGTTCAATTGTGAGTCTGTCGTGCAGATCACTCTTCACAATTGTGTGACACTCCAGGGGCCCTTTTGCATGGAAAATGCTGTGCAAAAAGGGTATTGACTATTGTTTTTACAGCACATACAATCTCCACCCGGGCCTCTCCATCCCTCTAGCCAGTCACTTCCTAATTTGAAGGTTTTTAAAATTTAAAATAGGCCTAAAGAATTATGTTTTTCTCAAGGCTTAAGGATATTTGGATTTTGTTAATGACTATTTTTCTGAGGATGAGGCACTGGAGGGGCAATCTCACCTTCTAAGGTCTTGGGAATTCTTAAATGGCATAGCTATCAACATTTCACAGATGAAACCATGGACACATATGGTCAAGCAACATCAGAATGGGATCAGAAGCTATAACAGCTCACTTTTGCCTGAGCCAGTAGGAAGGGGAAGATTCCACACTCTCCTCTCCTTCTGCTGAATTAATTGAGTGCAGGCTAATTTTGGACTTTGAATTCAGTTTGCAACAACTGAAGTAAGCTGAGGAGAAAAGAGGAAAGTGGGAGGAGGACAGAGAAACTGGGGCATTTTAAAAATATCTGAAAAATGGAACAACGGGATTAATCAGTACCATCCCTGCCAAACCAGGATAATTAGAGGGTATGAAATGGCAGTCCCTCAAAGGTAACTTTTCCAAGCACTGTGTGTAACCCTGTGGAAGGAAGAACTGGACACAGATAGTTTGGGAGATGGAGTGGGTTATAAAATACGGAAAGTTTACATTATAAAATAAACAAATGGCAACAAACTAAACTGGCTTAATGATTGTCAGCCTCTGGGCACAGAAAATTGGCTTTTCGTGTGCTCACAAAAGTATAAAATAGATGAGGGAGAGTTTAAACTATCCTGTGACTTGGTTCTAAACAGGAAATAAGGAGCCTTCTGCTTGAAGATAAAGCACCTGACTCAAGCAACAGTTTGACCAACATTTCTCTCACAAATGGAAGACACTGGTGACCTTACCCAACAAAAGCTGTTACTGAATTTTCCTTTAGCATTTCAACTTCAGTCTGTGGCATCATGTTTTAAAGCAAATAGGAGGGCTTCACAGAAAATTTATTTCTTTATTTGAGCTTTTGGGTTCAAAATTCTAATATCAAGGAAATGACTAATCTGCCAAGTATCATCTATTTCCCATAAACGATAACATAGGCCATACTTTGCCTCAAGTAGCAATATCAGAGAAAAACAATCAGAAAATTTCAGTTATTTTGGTAGAAATTATTTCAGTTGTAGAATAGTGACATGAAAATTGATCTAAAGATGGTTATTATTTTCAGCATGTCAGTACTTAAGGAGCCTGAGAATATTTTCAGCTGTGAGACCAGCATGTAAAACATTGTACAAATGGAGTAAATGACATTATGTCTTTATTGGACTATAAGACCTATTGTTCTCTACCAGAGTGTGCTTCAGAAACTGATACTATGCATGAATGCAAGCAGAAAGACTAATACTAGAATCATATAGGGGTTTATTTAGAAGTTACAGAGCTTGCTACTTGGTAGGCTGAAACTGAGGTTTCAGGAGGGCCTGGGCGGTGTTTTCTGCAGCCCTTCCCACACTGATGGGTCTCTTCACACATATCATATAGTTGTGACAAGCACCAGTAGTTGTTACCCCAAAATGTGGGTAACTCATGGGTCCACCTGCAATGCCAGTGCCTCCATGCAACAGTGGGGAATTATTAGCTCAAAATTAGCAGTCCTGTGAGAGAGGGGTAATTTAGCGAGATCTTCGTCCAATGTTTATGGGGTTGCGTGCAAGAAAAAACCAGCCAGAAATTCAAAATAAGCTAAAATGTTTTTTATTTAGGAAATTAACAATCACATGCAAGACAGAAGCACTCACACAATCACACAAGGCTAGCTAAAGGAGAAAAGGAGGGAAGTTTTTGATAGTGAAGTTTCAAGGGTGATGAGGGCAATAATTACTGATGCAGAGAATAGCGAAGAATCAGCAATGTGGTTTAGACTTGCACCTAAGGACGGTATTCGTTCAGGAATTGGAGTGACAGCATGGCTACCAGCAAATGAAGTACTGTGAGATAGCTGCTCAAAACTGAGGGGTTTTATACACAATTTCTACCTGGAGGGCATGGGCATGAATGGCTCTCTGGTCGAGTAAACAATGGAGTTTGCAGAGTGAACAATGAGGTCCAGACTGAGCTAATGATCTTAGTGTTATGTCACAAAGAATTAATGGACTCCATGATAGTTCTGTAATGGTTGAGCAGGTATGGGGACAATGAAGAGATTCACAGGTCAGTGGAAAGAAGGATCAAAATAATCAGCGGTTTGGTGGAACTTCCCCATTGCTATTGCCTGAAAGCAAAGTCATTACAGCTTAGCTTAAGCCTATTATCTCTGGAGATACTTGGTGATTTCCTAACTATGACCTGGCTATGCCTAGAAGGGATCTCTGACCTACTTTGCACATGTTCAGCCAGCATCTTCCTCTTATCCAACTTGTCCACACAATCACATCAGGGTACATTTTATATTAATGCCAATTAATATATCTTGCCAGTTAAATCATATTTTGCCAATTAAACCATGTCAAAGTGTGGGGGTGTATAGCCTGGTAACATAGTGGCCCAAGTATAACTAGGAGCTAGCATTTTAATTTCCTACAATGTTCTGAAGTAGAGTGTAATACTACTCTAGCACATTTGGGATAATTTAAATGGCAGCCTGCAGGCTCAGTCAGGTAGGGCTAGCATATTCTGCTTCCTCAAAACTGGGTGCCTAATTTGTATATTGTGCAAGTTATTTTAATCATGCAAAATATTCTGAGTTGCATCTAATTATGCAGATTAGACAATTAATGGTTCCTTTTTCACACTATGTGTCACACTGCATACCTTTTTTTACAGTAATAAGTGATCCGACAGAAGAAACCTAGAGCCTTGTAAATTGAAACAGGGAGGTCCAAGTTCAAATCTCCCCTTAGTCATGGAGTTAACTGTGCGACTATGGGTCCCAATGATCTCTCAACAAACATACCGTATAGGATTGCTGTAAGGATTAATAGGAAAAGGGAAACCACATAAAGTAGACATGTACATTTCTAGTGTAATACAAATAAAACAACTATGATATTAACCTTTTGCCATGTACAGATGCTTCTAGTGATAATCTCTCTCTCCCCATCGTCTCTCTCTTTTTCTTTCCTTTTCTTTTTTTTTAAATTTTTTTGTTATCAATTTCACTAATGTCAAAAAGCTAAGATCCATGGAAATACTGGAGGAAGCCCATGAGAGGGACTGTCATCTGATTCCCAGGGCAAGAAAAAGTTGGAAGGAAATTAGGGACAAATAATACCTGAAGGCTGAGAGAATATGGACTGATTTCCTTCAGAGATACAGAATAAGTATTTTATTACAGGAAAGATTCTGCTTTATTTGTCTTTCACCTATCTGATTTTTGCTCAAAATGTACATAATAAAGCAGCTCAGCTATGCTAGCACATCTGTGCTCCCACCCAATGATTGTATGGTAATGCCAATTAAGGTAATGATAAATATTTACATTTCCATCCCCTCCCACCTCATTACTTAACATTTTCCCACTCCAAGCACGTGCATAAATATCTGCCAAGGCAACTCTCCATGCCGCTGATGAAGTGGGCTGCAGTTTACAAATGTTCTTCTATTGACCCTCCTGCCTTTTCCTAGCTCTTTCTTTCCTCAGAGCAGTATCAGGAGGCGGCTGACTCAGGAAAGAGAGTATTGAAGCAATGAATGTACTGTCTCCCTTCTCCTGGAGGACTTCTGGTGCTCCTTCTTTTCTTCCTTCCTTATGCTCCTAACTTATGCCATGCCCATTCTTCCCCTTCCATGGACTCACCTTATTCCTCTGCCATACTTTCTCTTCTTGTTCTTTGCATCCTCCTGCTCCACATCCTACCCCCACTTCCTTCCCTCACCTTGTGACACCACATTTCCCTTCCATGCACCCTGTACTTCATCATGCCTAACTCTCCTGTTCCTTACACCCTGCCACTGCACCTCTCACCTTCCTTTCCCATCTCCCTTCCCTCCTACTCACTCTCTCACCTCACCTCCGCTGCATGTCTCCCTCCTGCTGAAGAGCTACTCTCACTGCTCACACTCCTATCTCTCTTATTTCCTCATGCCCATGCAGTGCACCCCTTGCTTGCTTGCTTTTTGTGTGCCACTGCTCATACTGCTGGCTCTCCCATTTCTCCTACTCATCCCCCTTGACTCTAAATGACCCAGTTACTTGTTTCTTGTGCAGTGCCACTCACACCACTGACTCTCCCATTCTTCCTACTCCTTCCACATTTCATCCTTGTGGTGCACCCTCCCTGCTTATGCTACTCTGCCACTCACACTGTTTAGTCTCCCTTCTCTCCTACTCACACACTCCCTTGCCTCACTCCCATCCTTGCCACATGCCCCCCTTGCTTCTTGCACTTTTGCTTGTACTGCTTGATCTTCTCTTTCTCTTACATCCTCTTTTGTCTCACCTTGCTCCCTTGTGGTGCTCTCCTTGCTTCCTTCTTGAGAGTCACCACTCACATCATTGTCTCCCCCTACCCAGTCCCTTGCCTAACCTTGTGGTCTTTTAGTGTTTCCTTTGCTTCCTTCTTGCTCACTGTCACTCACATCACTTGCTCTCTCATCTCTCCTACTGCTTCCCTTGCCTAACTGCACACCCTCACAGTATACACTTTGCTCATTTCTTGCAGACAGCTCCTTAGACCACTTGCTTTCATTTCCTTCATATCTGAAATTCCTGGATAGGCTTGTTTCTTGGAGAAAAAATTGATTGAAGAGCGGCTTCATGTTGTGCTATATCTTGGCTGCTAAAGGGGCTAGAGGCTTACACTTTTGGGAAAAAGAATGAAAGTTTGGAATACAAGCCAACTGATGCTCCAAATGGGCATCAGGTAGCATGCCTAGAATTTGGGTAAAACCCAGACATTTGAGCAATATGGCAACCCTAGGTCCAAATTCTCTGTCTGTGATAGTTAGTACCGTTGGGGCCTCAATAACCTTGAGTGCCTGATCTGATCTGCTAGGGGCTAGCATTCCATAGAATCCAACTCTGCCTTAAACTCTAAGTAACTATATGATTAAACCTTCCCATTTTCATGCCACTTTTCCTGTTCTTAGCCCTTTGTTCCCTATGTTGATAAGGGCATGAATTTGGCAAGTTGGAGAACTTAATTTCCCTTTCCCTTTAAGAAAGAACAGGTAGTGTGGGGTGAGTGTGTTACATCTCAAACATCTTCCTTTTCCTCTCATTCTCCATTCCATCCTAATGTAGCACATGGACTTCTCAGAGGTAAGCGAAGAATATTAGCATAGGAGCAACACAAAGAGATACAGCTGCTTCGTAATTTTCTGGTGTCTGATTAACATTAAAAGTAGTCAGATTTTCAAATTTTCCTGTTTTGTTGACTTGTTTTTCATTCCAGATCTATACAATTTGGCTTCCCATGATCAATACCTATTTTTTCAACTTTTCTTTCAAAATAGATTTGACATTCATATTAATAAGTACATATTGCTTACTTTCCCCTTTTGACAATTCCTTGTAAATCATGAATTATGACTGTAAAGTAATTATTTTCTTTTTTGTATTATAAAATGTATAACTTTCTGTTATAAAGTATATACATGTATTCCTCAAACCTCAACACTTTGCCTTCATAACATCTAATTTGTTTCTGCAATTTTCTCTTCAATGAATTTAAGTATTTTTTGTGATTATTAACACATCCCTTCAGTCTAATTAAACTAGTTGTTTAAGTGAGTTTAAGCAAATTAAGGAATATGAGAGAAAAGAGAAGCCCATTCTGCCTTGTTGCACATTGTAATAGAATTGGCTGGAGCACAGCCCAGTAGGTTTAGTTAGAAGTAATCAGCTACTTTGTAATTAGTTTCAAAATCGTTACTTGTAACATTTTTTCACTGTAATGAAATTATAGGTACTTAGCATTACGATTGTAACTTAGTTTAAGATAATTTCATTCATTTTGTGATATAACTATAACTTTTATGCCAACATCTAGCTGTTAGTCCCAACTAGAATAAATCAATAATTGTTGATTAATTTGCCATTTATTAAATCTGCCTACTGTAATTAAACTAACAGGATGTGGGTCATGGAGTGTACTATGGTGAGTGTGGCCTCAGTAAATCTGGAGGGAAGTCATGGTTCAAGCAGTAGCTTTTGCTGGGCTTTGTTTTCTGCTGTTGGTACAGAGGCAATGAATAAGAAGATAGAGATTTTAATTTCAGAAGGCAACAATTTCTTAATTATTTTTAAGTAATTAAGAGTGTGATGTATGTTGTAACATTTAACCAGTGGAAGGTTAAAGGCAACTTTTGTGGGTGGGGGATGGTGGCAGTATCTAACTATTGGGATTTAGTATTATAACTAACTAATCACTTTTAAAGAAACTTTACAAATTCTGGAGCAGAGCAGTTATTAAGATCCAGTTTAGGTATGGTGGACTTGGAAAATTTCCTATTTAATAAAGTCACATCCATATATGTAAAATGGAAATCAACTGTCTCAGTGGTGCAATGAGAATAAATGAAAATATCATTCAGTGGTTATCAAGAACATGACTTGGGTTTGCAAGAGGTTTTTTTTTAAGCTCCTCTATTAAATACTTTGTTTCTCCTGTTCTTCTTGTAAAAACAAAGCAAAAAAAAAAAAAAAGTATACTACTATTAGATTCCTGAAAACTATTATAGAAAAGCTAGCATAGGGCCTATCCAAACTATATTTTAAAAAGTGAGATTCCTCACTACAAAAAGCCTCATTTCTCACTCACGGGGAATTCTGAGAAAAGTATTTTCAACCCACACAGATCTCTCCTGCTGGGCACAGGAGGGAATGATGAGGGAAGCTGAGTTTGCAATTTGGCCAATACACATTCAGATTTTACAATGCTATGAAAATTAGCCAATGTAAGATCTCTTTACTGATTATTGTCTCTGGAGGCCTGGATGAGCATGCCTTCTTTCTTAAAGAAAATCTTAAAGATCTTAAAAGATCTTAAAATCTTTTTAAAAGAAAATCTTACTCTTCTAGGGCCATTTCTGCACAACAGAGCCCTTCTGCGTTGTCTCACTGCAGTCCCTGGTCCAGAAGGGAGTGCATCAGCAACGCTGCCCTCTGCACCCACTCGGTCCATACAGAAGAGAACACAATGGTGGCATGTCTTCCTTCCACAGTACAGTCAGGCTTTTTCCATTGCTGCGCTATGGAAGGAGGCGTCGCCAATGCACTTCCGCATCTTCCACATGGCCAGAAGTGATGGGAGAGCCATGCAATTGCAGATGCGAAATTGATTTTTCCGTTTTGTGAAAACTGCGCAAGCGCAACGCTCTGCAACAGGATGGCAGTGGGATGGCAGTGACATCATGCGAAAGCCCGACCTGCCGACCTCTGCCATCCTGTGGCAAAAACGCAACAGCGATGTCGTGCAGAAAGGGTCTAGCATAAACACCATGGACTTTTTCTCCCATCCAGATTATAAAAAAAGATTTAAAACTAGCTAACCAGACTGCTTGGAAAAATTGAGCTTTTTTCTTCAGTCTGTCCCGAAATAAAAATAATCTATTAGGTAGGAATAAAATAGTCCTGTTTTTTTTTCTTAGAAATGGTATGGATATTCCATGAAAAGGAAAACAGCATCTGTTTGTTTTTCAAAAATCCCTAGAACCTGAGCAATGAACAGGAACTTTTCCACGGTCTGTTTTCCTCCATAAATACATTAACAAAGCTGACTGTAAACATTTTGTCAGCAAAGTTAATTGACAAGTAGTTATTTATTAGATCACATTGAGATAAGTAAATATGGGAGAATTAAACAAAATACAATCAGCTACCTGAGATAACCAATCTCTCTCTCTCTCTCATTCTCTCTCTCTGAGTGAACAGTCCTAAAACCAGCCAAAGATCAGCTGAGGAATCATTAGAAGTAAGATGAGTGCTACTGTGCTGCTGAAAAGAGAGGTCCATCTATACAACGATATTTATATGGAATGAAGTATTAACTCTGTCAGAGGTCTCCTACTGTATCTGCAGAATGCTTCAAAAGATATTTTGTTCTACTGGTGGTCTGTAGCAATAGACAACATTGGACATACTGAAGATCTTCAGGGCCCTAATTCTCTCATTCTTTCCATGCTAAGAGGTAAAAGATTGGGAACTTTGACAAACAGAAAAAATGCTGAGTGCTGAAATCAGAGAAAAACAGTGGGTGGCACAGTAGTAGCCAAGTGGGTGGCAGTAGTGTGCTCCAATAAACCTTATTTTGTTCCTTCCCTAGAAGGCACAGGGTGGAGAATAGGGCGTCTAACATCTGGCCACAAGATGTGATAGTTGGGCTTCATTTGCCTTTATACATCACAAGCAATGCAGTTTGCTCTGCTGTTTAATGACAAGCCTTCTTCCAGTGTGTGGCAGGATTTGTAACAGAACTTTTTAATAAAAAGGAGTTTGGAACTTGCATATGTCCAGATGACACTGTGAATTGGGCCTTTGGATCTGCCATGAGGAATCCAAACAATTGGAGGAATATACCTGTTCTTGAGTACAAGATCCAGCTGATGAGAGTTAAAAAAAAAAAAAAAAAAGACATAATCCCTGTTCCCAAAAGGGCTTCAAGCCTTCTGTTCCTGTTGCACTAGTTCCTGAGGTCCCAGAATATGTTGTTACATGATCTCTCTGTATTCCACATACTGATGATTATTGAAGACCAGTGAAGTCTCGTATCAGAACAGTGAGCTAGTTCAGCCCAGTTGCCCACTGTGAAGAAAAGAAAGATTACACTGGGAAGGCAAATGGGATTAACTCAAATATCTCAGATTGTTCCCAGCAGGCTACCTGAATCCCACACCCTCTAGATGGCACTGTAGATCTTTATTGGAACACATATGTTTGTCTGAATGTTATGTTGTTGGTTATCTGCTTGAGTTTAACTGCTTATTTTGATATGAATTGTGCTTTTATTTTTATTTTTGTTGTAATGTTATTTTAGTTAGTTACTTCTGCACTGATTCAGGAGTGTTTGCTGAAAAGTAGAATTTTGCAAAGGCATACAAATATGATAATTGCAGTATTATATTTCAGTTGCCCTTCATAGAATAGATTTTTGTCTCTGCTTTTGTAGCTTGTTTAGGAATGCCATTCTATCCTCCAGCTTGTTAGCACTGAACAGTGCTTGGAAAAATTACTTTTTTGAATGTCAGCTCCCAGAATCCTCCAGCAGTCATAGCCAGTGACTAAGCTGATTGCAGATTCCTGTGACATGTGGTCCCTAAAAATACCTTTTCCATGCTCCAGTCTTGATTTATGCACAATGTCATTGTACTTGTTGCTAAATGTCTTACACTCGTATCTATTTAGCCCCAAGTGGCAGCCATCCTTGGCTGATATTGCCTGTTGGAAGGATTTTTATCAGAATAGGTTATTATTCTGTGTTGAATATGGCTGCACTTACAGGGTCAAAGCAGTGTTTGGACTATTACTTGCTAATCACAGAAAAATTTCAACAGTCACTTACAGTGTTAACCAAATTTATACTACTGGATTACAAATGAATTATGAAAGCGTTTTGTTGTTAACTGCTGTCAAGTTGACTTTGACTTATCAAACATAATACAACAATATCCTTCTTTCTTGGCTTTCAACAGATTCAGAGAGACACTTATTTTCATCCTATATAATGCATACTAGATTGGAGTCCAATTCAGACCATCATCAACACCACTTCACTTTTGTATGCAGGCTGCACAGGAGCCATTGTGTAGAATGGGAGCTGTTCCAGACTATATGACAAGTGGCGTGAGCGGCAGGATGAGAATATTGGCCATGCTGACAGAACTCCTTTTTCTCCTAATATAGTTCTTCAAGTTGCCAGTACACATACACAGATGGTAGGTGGGGACTCTTTTCAAGCAGTGGGATTATTCCCTCAAACATGCAGGATACAATGATTGGATTGTGGTTGGATAATTTATGTAGCCCCATTTCTGTGTGTTCAGTGTACACTAGTTTCAATCCAAAATTGTTTCTTCATTTACATAACGGAGGGGAGCTAATGTCTGGAAATTATCCCTCCATCTCCAGTGTCCTGAAAACTTCTTGATATATTTCCAGGAGTCTCCCAATACCAGCCTCATGTGATTGCCCATATGTGATTGAGCAGATATTCAGGGAGCACAATTGGGAAGGGTGGAAAACCTTGTTTCTGGTATAAATATGAGAATATAAGATGTTATTCCTTCAGTCTTTACCAGTTTATTACATAGTATAGTGTTCTTGTTTCCTACAAATAGAGGACTAAGGCTGAGAAACAGTGGCTAACTCAAAGGCCTTCCAACTGACTTGAGGCTTGAGCTGGAAACTTTCAATCTCAATAAACTTTCTATGGATTAGCCTGTGACACATAACTCCCAAACACTGACCTTTTTCAAGACAGAACAGGAAATCCAATTCTTTGTCAGAACATTAACACTACTAGGGACTGGTGACTTTATTATGTCTAAAACAACTTGGGAATAATCTGAGGTGTTTTTTTTTTTTTAGGTTAATAATAAGAGGGGCAAGAAAAGTGAGGAGCTGCTTTAAAGCTTCATTTTTGAAAATTATTAACTGCTATCCAAATTGGATCTGCAGATTGGCATTATATTGTTTGTCTAAAAATTGTAGGTAGCCTCCTAACGTTCACAGATGCAAACAGGGACACCAGGTGACCAAGCAACATCAGAGTGCAGTTAAGGTGGCAATAGTTATTAACGAAGAAGAATACAACCCAGCTGTGTAGGTTGGAGATCGAGTAGGGAGGATGGGGCAAGGGGGTGTGGGGGCAGGGGCATGGCCATGTCGTGTCAGGGGGCATGGCTGCATCACACAGGGTGCCTCCCAAAAACTGCTGCCTGGGACAGACTTCCCTCATCAACCTGTAACCCCTGCTAGCAGACCCAGCCCAGGGAAGCATAAAATTTGATACCAAAAAGTTATTAAGCCAGAGGTTCACTGGATTGGAACGTAGACATCTGGGTCTATAAACTGAAGCATTTTTAGCGAGGTCAGGCCAACATGCCTCCAGTCACGTATCCAGAGGAAAATCTTCGAAGGCATGTACACACACATCAAGTGGGCCTGCCACAACTTTGACACCTTGAGAGACTAGGGCCCTTTTCGCATGGCATTTCTGATGCGAAAGGGCCCCTTGAGCATCGCACACATGTGAGGAGCGGTCCACTTGATGCACTCACATTTATGCGACACTCTAGGGCCTGATGCAAACCGTGCATGCATTTTTTTCATTTTCGGCTTGAAGCCAAAAATGCTGCACAGTCCCGCATTCCTCCGGGGCTCCACGCACACTTACCTGGCATGCAGAGCCTTGGGAGCTGGGCTGATCACGCTTCCTGTCCAGTGCAGGCTGGGAAGGTCCCAAGCTACACTGCAAAAGGAAGAGGCAGGGCTCTCATGCGAGCAGGAAGCTCGTGTGGAGCCGAAGGACCCTGGACGTGAAAGCCTCTCTCCGGAGGCTGCTCGCGCGAGCCCAGCACCCTGCACCGCAAAAAGGTAAGGTGCGAAAAGGGTCCAGGTGTCTCCAGGATGAAGCTTGAAATGCAAAACAAGGTCCATCTGCCTGATTTGTCCATTTGTCCTTTTCTGGAATGGGTCTGCCCCCCCAGGCATGTTTTGCCCTATAATTGAGTCCCCTTCTGGGGCTTTCTTAGGAGAATTTCTTACCTTTGACTAGTGTCTGGCATTCTGCTAGCTGAGAGCTCCCCTCAGCATTCTTTGTCTGCTGAGTGCTTTTTGTTTGTTTTCTTTCCTTCCTGAGCTACAGTCTTTAGGACCAGGTTCAGCATAACAGAGTGCTTTCTTTCCCTCTACTTTTCCCACTCTTAATTCTTTCAAACGCAGTAGTCCTTGGGTGCTTGTGTGACTGACTGCTTTGTGTCTGTGTGTCTGTGTGGAAATTCTGCCAATTCTAATAAATAAAATATTTTTAAATGGACACTTGACTTCTTTCTCTCTCATGCAGTCTGACCCGATAAACATAGGGTAAAAGATCTCACTGCATTACCCTGCCCTCCATTTCACTAAGCAGTGCTCTGCTAATTTCCCCAACCTTTGTATTTTTGAAGCAAATCCAGGGTAACCGCCCCCCTACCCGGTCCATACAACTCTGATACAACCTAGGAGAGACTGCAGCACTTTGCTTTGCTTGACCCTACTGGGAAACAAAAGACTTACCCCACTCTTCTCCTTGAAGTAAGCCAAGGACAAAGGAGGGAAATGGGAGGGAGAGAAAGAAACTAGGACATTGTAATAGTGGTTGAAAGGTGAGGTGATGCAGAATTCACTGGGACTGCCCCTACTGAACAGGGACAGTTGGATGTTTTGAATGGATATCGTATTTATTGTAAAAAAAATGCAGGTTGTCTTTCTCCATTCCTTGTCAAAACCAAGAACCTAGTACCAACTTCTAGATTTTCAAAAGATTAATGCCACAAGAAAGTTTCTTTTAGTAGTTCTTCTTGTATTCTGCATTTATTTGCAATCTGTTTAGAAAAGCAGGAACATTTAAGGATGAATCATCCCTTAGTGGACAAAAGGCAGTGCAATCTATTAACATGTCAATCAATCTGGTTACACTCCCTCCCCCTCCCCAAATAGCAGGGTTGCTGTAAATAAGATAGTGATTCATAGTCCCAAATTGCAGGACAGCACATGGCTCATCTTACACCAGTGAGGGAAGGAAATATTTGTTAATAAGGGTCCAAGAGTCTATTTAGCTCTAATAGACTTTGCCATTTATACAGCCAGATTGCTTTTTTTCAACACAAAAATAGTATTGAAAGAACATGAAGAAGAGATGGGTTGCTGCTGAGCCACAAAATTTCTCAGCCTGTACCCAGTTTTTGCACAAAATACAAAAGAAGCTGTTTGGTATGACTAGCATTAGCTTCTTCTAGCAATTATCCTTCACCCATCCGCTGCCTTTATTCCATTGAAAAGTAGATCCAAACAAAGCTAGAGAAAGGAAAGCATGTAGCCAAACAATGCAGCTAGACTGAATTACCCACATTTACACACACACACACACACACACACACATATTACTCTGTTGCTTCATCAAGATCATTTCTGCTCATTTTAAAAATCAAAATGTGCCATGATGAAATTGTTTGTTCATCATGAAACTCAAAGAGTGCTTTGAATATGAATCATCTGACTAAAAACAATAGCTAAGGCAGCAGTAGAAAGTCATGCTCTCTCTTCTCATCTATAACTGAAGCAGTGAGTTCAGATGCATGTAGAAACAAGAAGAAAAAGCAATGCAGAGCTAGCAACCAATCAGGCACACAGCTATAGAGACAGAGGACAGATTCAGACAGAGAGTCCCCATCTCAAGCATACGTAGACAGTAGCTAAAGGCTGAGGCCCTTGCTATTCAAGCACTGGACTCAATGAATTCATGTGACCAAGACACAAACTATGCTGATTTGTGTTATCAGAGATGTGGTGAGGCTGAGCAAGAAGACGTTGCTAACTATTCAGAAGAAGGTGCAAAGGCTGACATAAGAAGTTTGACCTGATCAACCAAATGAATTCTATCTAGAGGAAAAAAAATATCTTGCAAATGTGAAGAAGATGCTAAAACCATCTTTCTAGATGGCCAAAGAAGGAAACAATAGGGACTGCCTATAATCCTCCTGCTTGGAGCAGACTGCTGAAAGAGGCTGGAGAGAATTTCAGTGTTATAAAGTTTTGCCTATGGCTGCTTCTCAGAAGCCTTGAAGCATCATGAGATAGGTAGTCTTGAGGGGGTTTGTTCTAATAAATGGGATAGGGGTCAAATCAATTGTGACGTGAGTTTGAGAAAAAGTCAGCATGGTGTGGTTTCAGCATTGGACTATGACCCAGGAGACCAGGGTTTAGTTCCCTGCTTGGCTGTGGAAACCTATGGAGTGACCTTGGGTGTGTCACATACTCTCAGCCCAAGAAAACTTGGTGATAGTTTTGCCTTAGGGTCACTACAAATCATGAACAGTTTAAATGCATAGAATAATAACCACAACAATTAGTTTGAGAAGCACAGTTTAGCCAGTAAAAATCATTTTGCAAGTTTCCATGCCACAATGAGAAAAAGAACTGGGAGCAGAAGATGGTCCATTAAATGGGAAGAAAATAAGCACTGTCTGCCCTGTAGACAGGAATGTGTGTGTGAATATGCCTATGTTTTTACATAAATATATGTGTAAGTGGTCTGCACAGAACATAAAAAGAAAAGATGAAAGAAGTACTATTCCATGGTAATACTAAGGGAAGAGATAGATGTTGCAGTAAGGGATGAAAGTCAAATCTGTACTCTAGGAGTAGGTAAATCCATCTCTAAAATGTTGGACCACAGCTTTCATCATTCATGACCATTGTTTGTGCTGCCCAAGATTGATGGGAGTTGGAATTAAGGTTGTCTCCACCTATTGTAGCCTATGGCTCTCTTTATTTTTATAAGGAATGTTCCATTCTTACTTCAGATTCACAGTGGTACTTCAAATTGATTCTCTGACCCCACTTTACTCCCCCTTCCTTCCTTCCTTTTGATCTTTTGTCATTGATGTTATGTGCCTTCAAAGTGGCTCAGAATTACGGTGACCCTATCATACAGTTTTCTTGGCAAGAGTTATTCATAGAAGATTTGCCACTGCATTCCTCTAAGGCTAAGAGAATGTGACTTGTCAATGTCACCAAATGAGTGGGCATGGATGAATGGTGATTAAATCCCGCATCTTCAAGAATCTCAGTCTAACATTCAAACACTGTGCCACACTGGCTCTCTGATCTTTATCTTCTGAATAATCCACTTCCACAGAAGATGCGGAGGCTCCATATTCCTTTCAGATCATCCTAAGAAGATAGAGTACACCAAGCACTCAAAGATACAATTGAGTAGCCATGGACAACTGATGCCAGCAGCATGTGAGACATTAGTAGGAAAATGTTGGTATGAAAGAACTTTGAAAATGATTGTCCATTTCAAATAGCCTTATGCCATAACTGTTATTTTCTTGTTTGAAAGTAATCTAGAAAAAACACTGGAATAAGAAGCAGAAGACTTCTTTTTTCCAGCATTCTAAAATGTCTCTATTAAAACTGGTTGCTAGTAAATCTATATGGAAAATCACAAATCATGTATTCTAAATTACTCATATAAGCACATTTCTGTGAACAGTTATTATTTACAGTAACTTTGAATTATGTCTTTGGTGTTCTTATTCTCCATGCGCAATCTGGTTTCTACACAACATTCAACATTGATAGAGAGGGAGATTGTTTTGTTTTTAGTAGGGAGGAAATGGCTGGCATGAATTCAGTGTAAAAAATGCATCAGTCTCATTAAATGAATTATGCATTCCGAATTAGATAAAACTGTAGAAAAATGCAATTATCTACATCAATTGCACATTCACTTGCATTTAAAAAATCCATTAGATAATTTATTGCTGCAAGAAACATTGTCTTGAAGTGTGTCCCATCTCTTCTGGACTGCGTAGGTATAGAAACCCATCTATTTTGCATCTGAAATAGCAAAACAGTGCTCAGGATTTTTTTCAGCCTAAGAACTGAAAATAACAAAATAATGTTTGAAAGGTGGAGGGCATGGGAGTCCTTATCCCTAGAAAACAACCTATAGTGCTTTCAAGCGTCTTCAAGTATGGACTTGGATTTCTTGCGGCAAATATCATTATTTGGGTGATGTTGTGGGCAACACTTTTAAAAGTCTATTAACAGTTATTCTGTGGAGGGGGAAAAAAACCTTTCTATTTTAAGGATGCCATCTTTGACACTGAGGCAAGAGAGTTACTTGGTCTGTTATCTCATTCTGGATCATGCTCTATTCTCTGCAACTCCTGTTTAGTAAAGAAAAAGTAAATATGGTTACTATTATAGCTAACTGTGCCAGAGACAGACAATGCAAGTGCATCTATGGAAAAATTCTAGACTGGGAGAGAAACCAAATGAACTGGGAGGACCTGTATTGACATAAGAAGCTCTGAGCAAGAGAAAAGAATTGGAAGAGGATGTATATAAAAGCCCATCCCCACTAAACAGTTACGGCACTCTGATTCCACTTTAACTATTATGAGAACATCTTAATGGTTTCCTAGGGTTTGGTGAGGCACTGGAGCTTTCTAGCTAAGAATTCTAAACTGAAATTCCTAGAATTCCATATGAGGTTTCCATGGCAGTTAAAGTGGAATTATAGTGCTCTAACAGAGTAGCATGAAAGGGCCTTGAGACTTTGCAGAGATCACTACATTTATATGAATCAGTGGTGTTGCCACACTTTAATAATGTGTACTCTCAGATAGTGTAAGTCTTACAAAACACTGCTTCCCATGTCCTCACCCAACACTGTTGGGATAAAAATCCCAAGTATGGCCTGCGATCAAGAATAATTCCCACCCTGGCTTTATCTGAACTTCAGCATACTGTGATAATAGGGAGAGAGTTTTGATTACCAGAGACACAAACTATGAAGTTTCTGTCAGTTGGTTTTTCAGACAGCAAAAGAGAATCACAAAAGTGAAGGGGAACTTGTCTCCTGACAGGAAGAAATAGAACGAGCAAGATGATGATTGGATTCAGTGGCTATTAAGAAATGTTTTATTATTTTACGTACTCATTCTGACAACAGCAGAGGAGAAATGACAAACATTCCATTTTAAACTGGAATTTTTAAAGCCTTTTAAAGGAAATGTTTCCACAGATGCTAGGTAAAACCTAATTCTACTCTTTTCTAGAAACACTTGACACACAGGTGGTTTGTATATTTGATATTTTATGAAAAGAGAGGGTCAGAAACTTTCAACAGAAGAAGCTTTAATTTTTGTGATTCTGGCTGTAAGGAAAGACTGGGTGTATCCACAGCACACAATTATAGCTATTCAATTCCACTTCAATTACCATAATTCCATCCTATGAAATCTGGAATTTACAGTTTGATGTGCTGCTGAATTATAGGGCTCAGGTTCTTGGGCAGAAAATGTGGAGCACTTCATAAAACAACAGATAAGAGAATCTATAGATAGTACCATGGAAATTAACGAGATCTCAAACTGCTGTAATTGTTTGGTGTGTATATTGCCCTTTTTCATTGGTGGCAGGTCTGCTATTAAGCCTTTATTGGTCAATCATGGGAAATGTTTGTTGCATAGTGGTATCTCCAACCTGGCACTGTCCACAAGTACTGGATTACAACTTCCAGCATCCCTACCTGGCCTTCATATGCCGGCTGGATGTGATGGAAGTTGTAGCCCTATACCTCATGAGGGCAAAAGGTTAGGAAAAGCTTAGTCATCTCTTTAGAATTGGTTGAGTTGGTTTAATCAAAAATGCAAATAAAATGAAGTGGAAAATAAAGGTGATTCTCTCCCTCTACTGTCAACAAGTATCCTTACAAGAAAAACTGCTTGAAAATACCATGAATGAATGAATGAATGAATGAATGAATGAATGAATGAATTGTGTCAAAATGAAACTCACCCATCCTTGCTCTGCTGGAATAACTTCAGCAGATGATGAAACTCATTGGACATTGATTCCTCCCCTTCAAGAAGTGAATAATATCATTAGCATGAAGCAGAACCAACAGAATCTGTCAACACTACACTGTTAAGAGTACTATTATTCCACTTTCAACATCCTGTGGAATTCTGGGGTTTGCAGTTTAGCCAGAGAGCTCTTTGGTTTCAATAAACTACAACCCCAGAATTCTATAGGATGTTGAAAGTGGAATAATAGCACTATAACAGTGTAGTGTGGAAAGGCCCTTTTTCTGATCTAAGTTATTTATTGGAAGTCAGTGAACCATATTTGGTTTTCAAGGTAGAATTAAAAGCATGTATCATTGAGTCTCCTCCTAGATCTCCCAGGCCAACTGAAATATGGCATTACCTCATTTTTTTCCTCTTGCACAGCAACAGACTATGATTCTGTCAGAAAGAGTGGGAAATGCTCTGTATTAACTCATCTTTGTCACATCTGTATCTGTATTAGACAGTTTCCTCCAATTCTCATAGGTTATTGCAGGAAGGGCTCACCCCTTGCAGGAAAGAAATATGGCTGAAAGCAAAAGGCTATGAAACTTCTATCTGAAGGTATTCTTCCTTCTCTAATCCAAAATAGCAATTTAGGTTATTACCAATGAACTACCTAGGCTTCGTGGTTGTGTCAGTAGAAAAACAGGTTCCAGAAGGTGCAACATATATCAGTGGCATCATTTTCACTCTAAAGATATGTATTGCCAGTTTGGATATGCTCACAGATGTTCAGCTGCCAGCCTCAGTTCTTTCTTTCTGTATAATATTATATCCTGCTTTTCATCAAATGAGCTCAAGACAGCATACATAGTTCTCCTCCTCCTCCCCCCATTCTCTGAGCAACGCTGTGAGACTGAAGAAAAAGTAAAGGCTCAGTTAATAAGTTTCATGGCAGAGTATACCTCCTTGGATCTCCCAGGTCCTCATCCAAATCTCCTAACACTACATCACATTAGGTTTCTCTATATGCAGACACATTTACGATAATAGTATTGGTATTGAAGACAATGAAATGCTTGGTTGCACACTACATCTGTATTCTATCTGAATTGACCATGCCAAAGAGTGGAATTCAATGGAGTTCCTTTTGACATAGCAGCAAGAGATTGCATAATGTGTAAGAGAAGATGAGCAAGCTTTCCTGTGGCTTCTGTACAGCAGAAGTTCTACATACCAAAGTTTGAGATGTAGAAATAACTTAGAGCCTTTCTGCACTACACTGGTATAGTGCTATTATTTTGCAATACTCCATCACCTGGAGATCCTACCTGGAGATCCCAGGAATTACATGTAAAACATGTGCTGTACTGTGGGATCACATCCCTCTTTTACACAAGGTTGCATATTTGGAGGCTTCAAATGAAACAGAGCAACAGAACCCAGGCAAACTTGTATCTACCATTTTTTCCATCTTAAGTGAAAAGTGGATGAATTAAAATAATCAAAAACTTACAATTTACAAATTTGTGTTATACCTATCAGGGTTAACCCCAGTTAAATATGCTGGCTGGCCCTAGACTGCACCAGAGAGTAATTTTGAATTAAATACATGTAAATAAAATGACTCCTTTATAACTCAAAGTAATCAATGTACTAAATAGAACATTGCTTTTAATGAGTATGCACACACAGGAATACTTAAGTTCAGAACTAATTTGAGAATCTTCCACAGGAATATTAAACTAAATTGGGGTCATTCTCCAAATGAACATAAACACTGGGTAAGAGATATTGCTTTGAATCTGCTGAATCAACCAGGTAAAAAAATAAAACTAATTTAACTCCAGGGACTATGACATGGTATTCAGACTCACCAGGAAGTTGTTAGTCAGTCTCTTCCCATTTAGCTCAAAGAATGAAGCCAAATCACTTGACTTGTCTCTTAAAAGGATACTCTTCGTCAAGATGTGTGTGAGAGTGAGTGAGAGAAAGAGAATCTGAATGAACACATTTCTTCTAAACTTTGCAATGCTTAAGATTTTTGTCCACATGATGTCATCAAAAAGCCCAATCAGGGCATGCACAGTACTATTGTATGTATGGGCAGCACGTAAATTATGGACAGATACTTTATGCCT